>ML357977.1:0-156369 GCA_005239505.1 Nicotiana paniculata | reverse complement strand
ATAGTTGAACAAATAGAGAATAATCAATTAAAATATATTAATATCAAACGAAGTTCTTCCCAACGGGTTTTACCAAAATCCTAGATTAAAACTTAGCTACTCATGTTTAAACTAAACAAAACTACAAGAAATTGTATAATAGAAATATAAAATAAGAATTACTAAATGTAGAAATCGATGTTCTTGTTCTTCGATGCAATTTTCTTCTTGTCTACTGTTAATCCACAAAAATCCTCCTTTAATTGTGTTTTACGAGTCTATTTATCGGTTTAGGGTGAACCCTAACCGTGTAGGAGACTTCTATTTCACTTGGAAAACACTTAAACTCGTCAAACTCGGACATGGGCAACACTGGAGACCCCTGGCGTTTGGGCTCTAACGCCCCCCTAACGCCAGGGGGGCCCAGGCGTTATGGCTCTAACTCCCCCCTAACGCCAGGGGGGGCCAGAAGTTATGGCTCTAACGCCCCCCTAACGCCAGGGGGGACCTGGTGTTACGGCTGTAACGCCCTCCTAACGCCGGGGGGGGGAGGGGGGGCAGGCTTTATGGGCCAAACGCCCAGCTATCGCCTGGGCGTCTCCTTTTGCGTATTTTTGACGTATTTGCATCCCTTTAGCTCCGTTTCCATTTCCAATTCACCTACACATGAAATAAACTCCATTAAGCACATAACAAGTGTAATTCTATCATTAATGCTCATAAAATGTAAGGTATATCACATGTTAAACTATGCAATTTAGTCTCGCATCAATGTGCCTTCAAGAAATTTTGGATTCCGGGCACGTGGGCCTGAGGGCTTTTTGGTCATTTCATTGAGTGGGGTTGGGAAATTATATAATCTGAATTTTTTGTGAGTATTAGGATAAATTTTAATTTCTTCGTCATTTATGTGGTAGTTTCGGAGTGTTATGCGTCCGTTGGAGTAATCGGAAGGGCATGAAAGCCGGTGTTGGAATTTCGGAGCGAGGTAAGTCTCCTTTCTAACTTTGTGAGGGGGAATCGTCCCCCTATGTGAATTAATCCACTACATGCTATTATATTCAGGGGCTACATTCGCACGAGGTGACGGGAGTCCACGCGTAGCTACTATTATACCATGTTCGGGTAGCCTAGGAACCACTAGCATGCTTTATGTGTGTACCTGTAACCCTACTTGTATCATTGAACTGCTAATATGACCGAAAACATAATTAGATGTCTAAAACAAAGTTAGAGTTCATATTGTTAACCCTCTAGAACGACAATTGGTTCCGCTATGGATATATGTGTACCTGGGCTGGGTCTTATTTATCGTGGAGTATCACTGAACTTGACGAATGAGTTTCAAAACAAATGATTTCAAAACCTATGTTTCATGCTTCTTCTAATACGAATTTTACTATTTTCCATGAGAAAACCATTTCTCTTAATAAAAAGTGGATTTATATGTGTGGAAATGTGTCAACGCTCGAGTCGTAGGCATGATTTGCAATGGAGGGGAGCTTTATGTTAGTTTTATATATATGAGTCTGCACTCAAGTCGCAGGTATGATTCGCGATCGAGGGGAGCTTTATGTTCATTATATGTATATATATGAGTCAGCTCTCGAGTCGCAGGCATGATTCGCGATCAAGGGTAGATTTATGTTAATTATATATATGAGTCAGCACACGAGTCGCAGGTATGATTCTCGACCGTGGGGAGCTTTATATCGAGTCAGGACATGAGTCGCAGGTAAGATTCGCGATCGTGGGGAGCTTTACATTTATTATATCGAGTCAACACACGAGTCGCATGTGTGATTCACGACCGTGGGAAGCTTTATATCGAGTTAGCACACGAGTCTCATGTATGATTCGCGATCGTGGGGAGCTTTATATTTAGTATATCGAGTCATCGCATGAGTCGCATGTATTATTCGCGATCGTGGGGAGCTTTACGGCGATTCAGTGTTATATACTACCTTACGACCCCGGTCGACTGTCTTAGTCCTATTTAGGTATAACTAATTGTTATTGTTTCATAGATATTGACTTGGCAGCAATTGAGGAAAAGAAAGTGGGAACCATTATTTACTTTGATATTTCAGGAAAAAGGGGAAGGAAATTGTTATTCACTTATTTTTAAAAATAACTCAGATTTTAGTGCCTTGTACTCACATTGTTGCTTATCTGCCTTCACATGCCTACCGCTTTTATTACATGCTGTCATTATTACTGTTGGACCCAAGTAAGTGTCTAAATTGACCTCTCTTCACTACCTATCTGATGTTAGGTGGGCGACTTACTGAGTACACGGTTTGTACTCATGCTGCATTAGCTGTGCATTTTATTGCACAGGTACTTTCATAGCAATGTGGACGATTTAGAGACTTAGGCGAGCTGCATCTTGCGGAGGTGATCCGCAGCTGACATGGTCACCTTCATACTGTATCTGTTTCATTTTATATTTCCTTGTCCAATGGTATTTCAGACAGGCTTTGTAATATTTGTAAAATTCTTAGAAATTGCTCATGTACTTGTGACAACGGGTCCTGGGGACGTGTTGTGATTTATTTCATTAAACTGAATTGATGTGCTGTCATATTTAAATTTACTAAAATTTATTTATTTGATTATGGAATGCAAGAAAAGGTAATGATTTCGAAAATGTTAAAACTGGAAAGTTATTTCAATTAATTAGTGTTTTGGCTTGCCTGACCTTATGTCCGGCGCCATCATGACCTTAAGGATTTGGGTCATGACAACGTGGTATCAGAGCACTTGGTTCCCGTAGGTATCACGAGTCATGAGCAAGTCTAGTAGAGTCTTGTGAATCGGTACAAAGACGTCTGTACTTATCTTCGAGAGGCTACAGTGTTGTTAGGAGTACTTCCCTTCTTGATTCTTCATCATGTGAGCTGATTGCTTTGGGGCTTTTGCCTATGTTCATTCCTACACAACCATACGCATCGCGAAGCGCTTGCTATGGATCAGGAAATTGAGGAATGATAATGGTGCTAATGTAATCCGAGATGCTTCCATGTGTAAATGGTCGTGGTTGTTGCTATGGCCCTGTGAGAGGGTAATATGTTGCTTCAGCTCAGTAGTTGTGTTTCTGGGAGCCTTAAGGCTGTGTTAATGTAGTGATGATTGTTGCACTTGATTGTCGCACGGTGTCGATATGATTATAGAACATTTGCCCGTATGTTGGGAAGATGAATGGTTTGAAGGGAGGTCCTCTGAGAGAGTGATTTCGAGGTTTCAGTGATTTTATTCAGACAGAGGAAGGCATTTGGAGTATGAATGGCTCGGTTGGGATTGGTGAAGTAGTAAGACTTGGTGTCTTCAAGTGAGATGGGGTGTGCACCTATGACGTGTAGTCGTCGTCATGGATCTAATGGAATGTGTTAAGTTTGGCGGTGCTATGGTTTCGTCGGTTGTGTGGGGTCAGAGTATTGAGAGGAAGTATCGAGGAAGTATCGAAGAATGCGTTTGGCAAAAAATGATCCTGTTACGAGGCTAGGTGGTGGTTCTATTTCTATTAGTCCATGTGTAAGAAGCGGAAGTCGAGCAGTCGCAATGTGGGGGAGCGGCAACACAACTTGGAATTATAATATATTTGTCACGCCTTATGGGTGTCCATGAGGAGCGGACAGACTAGTAAGTTGGTAAATTAATCAGGGTATAGGATGGGGTATTGAAGTCGCAGAGTGCGTGCATTCAGCATCGTTGGGAGGTGTCCGCGGGTGATTTCCACATATGGGTTGTCTTCTGGGGATAGGTTAGCAATGGCGGTGATCGGCAGGTTCTGTGTGGGGTCCTAGTGGTTAGTCGATAGGAGATAGAAGGTGTGAATGAAGCTAGAGAATTCGAGTATTTAAGGAGTGCTATCAAGAGAATTTGGAGGATTGGAATGATTTGGCTAAGCAAGATCGTTCTATCAGAGGAGGATGGATCTCAGCAGGGTCTAGAGTGGTGCAAAGAGTAGCTTCGGGTTAAGTGGGGGAGTCCCACCATCTGCAGTTGGGTTGTAGGATCGTCGTCGCATAGGGTTGAGGATTGTCGGCATGTTGGAAAGTTATTTCATCTAAGGAAAAAGGAGTAAAATGGTAATTGTGCGTGAGATTTGATGAATATGTGCAAAAGTTGGTCCTGTCAGGTCAGGGATTGGTCTTTGGAAGATTCAAATTCTTGCTTAATGCATGGACGAGTTGTAAGGATAGTGACTTAGTCCCGTATTTCGTTGAAAAAGGTGTTCCTGTGCTAGGAGAACTTTGGGGGTTGATTGTATTCGGGGCCAGTCAGAGTGGGTGACTCTCAAAAGCGGTCCTAATGAGTTCAAAAGTTAAAGGATGTGACAATTAGGGATTTTAGGCAACAGTATGATCAAGAATCGAGCTTTTGCAGAATAATCTCTAAGAAAAATAAGGACGGTTAGAATGCTCTATGATATGTTTCAGCATGCATGAGAATATTGGAGTAGTGAGGGAAATAGACTCCGGATTGATGAAAAGATTATCAGAAGGGTATGAGACGGGTTGCGGGATTTGGGCAGCATGGTCTCGTGAATCAAGGTCACTCGAGATGAGTGAGGGTTGAGTTTGCTATCGATTGAAGGAAGTTGATATTGTTCCTGAGGCAATTTAAGTGTTTTGGCCTATCAGGTATAGGCGGATCCTGGAAGGGTTATGGCGGTATAGAATACCGCTTAAGATTTGCGTGATTTGGGTGATAATGGGAATTCACTCGTGTGTTGAGGTGCTACTCTTGAATTGAGTCGAGTAAAAGTTTCTATGCGATAAAGTGTTCACCCTATTGGTGGTTCGAAAGATTTTGATGGAATTCTTGTGCTACCTCATGTTGGTATGTTAAGTGCGAGAAGCAGTATGTAACTGGAATCAAGATTTAGGTCCGATGTTTATAAGGATGTCATGAGCTCGGAAGAGCAAGGCCGAGTGATTTGAAAGTTCAGAGTAAGCTGGTGTTATCTTCAATGTCGCCGAAGATTAATATTCAGTGAAAGAGGGTTTGTACCCTGGTCATGGGTTCTTGATGTGTCTTGCGGTCTTAGTGTTGTCAGTGTTATGGATGGGCAGACTTGTTTCCTTGTGTGGAAGGTCGCGGAAGCATGACCGTGAAAAGATTGTATAAAGTGTGACGTTTAGTCACTTGATGGAATTCAAATTTTGACCGAGTATGAAGAAGTACAATATTGCTTAATTGAGAATTTATGCCTGTAGGGCGTTCGGTTTAGTTGATTATGGATTATGGGGTGTTAGTCCCGGTGATGATGATTGTTCTCATGTATTATGAGAAAAAATGGGTTAATGTGGACCCATGTAAAAGCTAATAGCTAAGTTTGGTGCGAGCGAGGTGGCTCGACGTTTGTGGATGTATCTAATATGACTATGGGCTCCGTATGACCCAGGCATGTTCCTTTCAGTAGAGCGCTTTTCATGGAAGGGTATTAGAACAACGGGTGTTGTTCCGTCTTCGTCAAATTTATGTGTTATTGTGATTGTGCCGTGCGAGTAGTGAAATGTCTTGATAATTTCTTATGTGTTAAGGTCCTGCATAGTGGGGATGTTATGAGAGCAGGATAGCTCTTGAGATCCAGAGTGTATATATATATCGCACCTCAGTCGTGCTTGAGTTTTGTTGCATAGGACTCTATCAGTCTCCCCGTGATGGTATTATACATAGCGTGCTTGTGATCAATATTCAGTCATTTTTAGTAGTATGCGAAGCATCTCTGTGTGTTTTTCCTTACGTGAGTCTTATGTTATTTTGATCAGGTGGCATGCCGCCACGAGTACCTTTTTTGGATCGTGTTTCACACCGCAACAGTGTGATGATGAGTAAGGTTCATATATTTATTTTCTTATGTTTTAATTCCTATTTGCTGGCAAGAACTCATATTAATTGCATGAGCTGAATAGTTCCGTCCTGATTCATATCTTATTATCATGTTCGAGGTATGGCCTATCGGGCGATGTGGTATCATGTGAGGTTGTTGGTCATATTGGGATGGTTTGTTGTCTGAGCAATTCGTACTAGGTGAGACGAGATTTCCGGATAAAGGATCAATGCGATGAGGTTATGTGAAGTGTATATTAAAGAATAAATACTATTATTTAGGTTCACACTAAAGTGATGATTCTAGTCAAGATGAGGCATTCCAAGATTAGTTAACTCTGCAATTCAGTATGAGTTTCTGCACATTTCCTACGTTGCGGTGGTATCATCAGCAATATAGCAGGATGTTTGTATAATTGTTATGAAATGCATCAAGAGCATAAGATTTGTAGGCCTTGGCTAATAAGGTCTAGGGAGCGTCATTATGGTCAGACGATGAGTTATGCGGTGCATGGTGCCGATTCAGAAAGGGTATGCAGTTGTGGTCTAGTATATCGTGTGCTAGTTGATGCAGTGCTACGATATATTGAAACTAGGTCTGGATAGAAAAATTTTAGGTATTTGAATGAATTATGAGCTTATTATATGGATACAGAAGAAATCTCCATATTTGATAAAGCTATTGTGCTCGGCTGGGTTGTGGTAGCACGGGCAGGTGCCCGATATGCTAAACAATGATTTCAAGTAACTTTAGAGCGGTTCTTAGCACGTTCGAGGACGAACGTCGGTTTAAGTGGGGGAGAATGTAACGACCCGACTGGTCGTTTTGAGCTCTAGCACGTCGTTCAACGATTTGAAGTCATGAGCAGATCCGTTTCGGGTATTATGACCCGTGGGCGTGGTCGGAATTGAATTCCAGGAAGTTTAGAATTTATTTGGAAAGAAAATTCCCATTTCAGAAGCCTTAAGTTGGAGAAAATCAACTAAGATTTGAATTTTGAGTAAACGATCTCCGAATTAGGATTTGAAGGTACCAGCAAGTTCGTATGATGATTTCGACGTGTATTATTGAAGTTAGCATTTTAGAAGGATTTCATGAATTTGGGTTTGAAGTGCATATCAGTGAGGTTGATGTCAGTTTGGGATTGCGAGTCTTGGAATTGCTCCGTATGGTGATTGTGGAATTGGGAGCGCGATCGGAAGTAAATTTGGATGTCTGTAGGTCATTTTGGAGTCATTTGGCTAAAGAAAGAAATTTAAAGGTTTTTGGAAAATCCGGCCGGAAGTGGAAGTTTTGATATCGAGGTCGGAATGTGATTCCGAAAGTTTGCCAAGTCCGTAATGTTGAATATGACTTGTGCGCAAAATTTGAGGTCAATCGGATGTGATTAGGTTTCTGCATCGGATGAAGAAATTTGAAATTATAAGTTCTTAAAGAATTTGATTTGAGTGCGATTTGTGATTTTAGCGTTGTTTGATGTGATTTGAGGGCTCGAACAAGTCCGTGTCATGTTATGGGACTGAGTCGTGTGTTTGGACGGGGTCTCGGGTGTGTTTCGGGTTATTTCGGAGTGATTTGTTGTTGCTTGTTTCTGGTGCTGCAGGTGTCCTATGCGATCCCAGCCTTAGCAGTGCGATCGCAGCCTTAGCAGTGCGATCACGGAGAACAAATTGAGGGGCGAAGAATTTGGCCGATGCGATCACGGTTGCTGGTGTACGATCATGGTGAAGGGCTGGGCAGGCTTGTGCGATCTCATGCGGGGAGCTGCGATCGCAGAGAAGGAATTTGGAGGGCTGCTGGTTGGCCTACGCGATCGCAGAGAGGAAAGATCTTGGCAGTGGTTTTTAAAACGGGATTTTTGGCAATTCTCTTTCATTTTTCAAAAGCTATAGACGAATTTGGAGAGCTTTTCAAGAGGCATTTCATCAAGCTTCAGAGGTAAGAGGATTCTACCCATTTCGAAGATTAATACAAAATTATTGCATAGTTTTGATGTGAGAATTGGGGAAAAATTTGAGGAAAATTTGAAAGAAACCTAGAATTTGGTAAATTTGGTTTTTGCAACGAATTGAGCATGAATATTTGAGAAAATTATATATTTGAGTTAGTAAGGCTATAGGTAGAATGTGCCTTTGAGAAATTTCGGATTCCGGGCACTTTGGTCTGAGGGCATTTTTGTCATTACACTGAGTGGGGTCGGGAAAGTATATAATCTGATTGTTTTGTGAGTATTATGATGAATTTTCATTGCTTCGTCATTTATGTGGTAGTTTCAGCGCGTTATGCGTCTGTTGATCTGAAGGGCTTGGAAGCCGGTGTTGGAATTTCGGAGCGAGGTAAGTCTCTTTTCTAACGTTGTGAGGGGTAATCGTCCCCATAGGTGAATTAATCCACTACATGCTATTATCTTTCGGGTAAACGTTCGCACGAGGTGACAAAAGTCCGTACGTAGCTACTATTATTCCATGCCCGGGTAGCCTAGGACCCACTATCATGCTTTATGTGTGTACATGTAACCCTGCATGTATCATTGAACTGCTAATATGACCGAAGATGTAATTAGATGTCTAAAAGAAAGTTAGAGTTCATAGTGTTAACCCTCTAGAATGAGAATTGGTTCCGGTGTGGATATATGTGTACCTGGGCTGGGTCCCTTTTGTCCTGGAGTATCACTGAACTTGACAAATGAGTTTCAAAACATATGATTTCAAACCTATGTTTCATGTTTCTTTTAATACAGATTTTACAATTTTTCCATGAGAAAACTATTTTTCAGTAGATTTAAATGTGTGAAAATGTGTCAGCACTCGAGTCGCATGCATGATTCGCGATCGAGGGGAGCTTTATAATAGTTTTATATATATGAGTCAGCACTCGAGTCGCAGGCATGATTCGTGATCGAGGGGAGCTTTATGCTAATTATATATATGAGTCAGCAATCTAGTTGCAGGCATGATTCGCGATCGAGGGGAACTTTATGTTAATTATATATATGAGTCAACACACGAGTCGGAGGTATGTTTCGCGACCACATGGATCTTTAAGTTGAGGCACCACACAAGTCGCGGTTATGATTCACGACCATAGGGAGCTTTATATCGAGTCAGCACACGAGTCATATGTACTATTCACGATCGTGGGGAGCTTTATATTTAGTATATCGAGTAAGCACATAAGTCGCATGTATGATTCGCGATCGTGGGGAGCTTTACGACCATTCAGTGTTATATATTACCTTAAGACCCCGGTCGGTTGTCTTAGTCCTATTTACGTATAACTAATTGTTACTGTTTCATAGATATTGACTTAGCAACAATTGAGGAAAAGAAAGTGGAAACCGTTATTTATTGTATGTTGTCATTATTACTGTTAGACCCTAGTAAGTGTCTAGATTGACCTCTCGCCACTACCTCTCTGAGGCTAGGCAGGCGACTTACTGAGTACGTGTTGTTTTGTACTCGTGGTGCATTTGTTGTGTATTTTATTGCACAGGTACTTTCATAGCATCTTCCAAGGCGATCCGCAACTGACAGAGTCACCTTCATACTGTATCTGCTTCATTTTAAATTTTGTTCTCCAGTGGTATTTCGGATAGGCTTTGTAATATTTGTAAAATTCTTAGAAATTGCTCATGCACTTGTGACACCGGGTTCTGGGGACGTGTTGGGATGTATTTCATTAAACTGAATTGATTTGCTGTCGTATTTAAGTTTACTAAAATTTATTTATTTGACTATGAGATGAAAGAAAAGGTAACAATTTCGAAAATGTTAAAATTGGAATGTTATTTTAATTAATTAATGTTTTGGCTTGCCTGACCTTGTGTCCGGCGCCATCACGACCTTAGGTATTTTTTTTCATGACAATTAATGGGAGCGACCGCAGATGGTAGATATTTCCGACAGAAGTCAATTGGTAATTTTCAACGCACTTTGATCAAATAAGTTGACCCAAAATAAACTTACCGACTGAATTTGGTCGATATTTTTAAATAATTATTTTTAATTACTGACTGACTTCAGTCAATATTTTATTTATTCTTTACGTTTTTAAATTAATATGTTTCGACTGAAATCGGTTGGTATTATTAAAATATTTAAATTTTAAAATTAAAAATTACAATTGACGTCGGTCGATGTTATTAAATATCTCGGAAATCAATTGAACATTTCTGACCCACTTCGGTCAGTAGATGGTTGGTTGTCGGGGTAAGTGTCTGGCATGATATAGATGTTTTATAGCTGCACCACCTGTCAACAACCAAACACCTAATAACATTGTTGTTATTCAACTAATAACAACAAGAATAATAATATAAAGAAGAACAATAACAACTATCAAGACTATATTAACAAAACCTCATCTCCATCTCCACTAAACTATATTAACAACACATCATACCCAACAACAAAATTCTTCACAAGTTAAATGTTCAAACATAATCCAATAAATGTTTCTACTAAATCATCTCCATCTCCACTACTAGAACCTTCATTGTCAGCTTGGTTTGAAGGATCATGAAGAGAATGATTAGCATATGAGGAAGGCTAGACCGGGGAATCAGGAAAGCACCACTACTAAGAAGATTGGCCAACTGACCTTGAAGGACATTAAATTGTTGGTCAATCTTTTCTAGCTGAACTTGAAGGTTATCAAAGTGTTGATCTCTCTTTTGTTCTCTAACCTTTGTTTCTTCAAGCTCTGATGTCAGCTTTGTGATCTTCTTCTCCATAGGCGAGAGATATAATGACCCGACCGGTCGATCTGAGCAATTAAACTTTGCTCGATTGTTTGAGGGCATAAGTAGCTCTGCGTGATGTATTATGACTCATGAAATCGTTAGTTTTGTTTTTTCAAGTTAATCGGAATACACTTGGAAGAATGATTCTCAGCTTGAAACTTTAAATTTGAAAGGTCTGACCAAGTTTTTGACTTTTTAGTATTTGACCTCGGATTGGATTTATGATTGTTCCGTTAGCTCTGTTAGGTTATTTTGGACTTAGAAACGCGTCCGGAATGAGATTTGGAGGTCCATGGTGGAATTACGCTTTAATTGGCGAAATTAAAAATTTGGTGATTTTTGGTCGGCGGTGGAAATTTTGATATCGGGGTCGGAATAGAATTTCGGAAGTTGGAGTAGGTCGCAATATTATATGTGACGCAAAATTTCAGGTCATTAGGATGAGGTTAGGTCGGTTTCAGCATTGTTTGCGGAATTTGAAAGTTTAGAAGTTCTTAGGCTTGAATCCGAGGGTAATTTGTTATTTTGATGTTGTTTTGGGTGATTCGAAGGTTCGACTAATTTCGTATGATGTTGTTGGATATGTTGGTATGTTTGGTTGAGGTCTCGAGGGCCTTGGGGTGATTTCGGATAGCGATAAGAGAGTTTGAAGTTGGGAAAATGCAGCAGAAGTTGTTGTTGCTGGTGTGTCCGCACCTGCAGAAAGGGAACCGCAGGTGCGAGGTGCACAAAAGCGAGTCTAAGGCGTAGGTGGGTAATTAGACCACATGTGCAGCTTGATCCCACATATGCGATGGCCGCAGGTGCTGTCAGTTGATCGCAGAAGAGGAGTCCGTCCGGTTAATTAATTTCCGCAGAAGGGGAGCCTTCTTCGCATATGCGGCTCGGCAGGTGCGATTAAAGGACTGCATGTGCGGTTTTACTAGGCAGAAAAACCCCAGCTCAAGAATTTGTTCTCAATGTTTTATTTTGGATTTGAGGAGCTGGGGAGAAAGACAAATTTTTAATGGATTTCAAGGAAAAACATTGGGGTAAGTGATTCTAACCTATAATGGTATAAATTCCATGAATCTATGGTTTTATTCATCATCTAATTGGGAATTTAGGGCTTAAAATTGGAGAGTTAATTTTTAGGATTTGAGTGACCAAACGGTGTCGTATTTTGATAAATTTTGTATGGTTAGACTCGTGAGTGAATAAGCTTTCTAGTTTTGTAATTTTGTCGAGTTTCTAGGCATGGGCCCTGGAGGCCGGGGTTGAACCGATTTCAAGTTTTTGGCCTATTTTTGTCGTTTGTCTTGTGGAAGTTTTTTCTATAGCTTATGTTGATGGTATCGTACTGGTTGTGAATAGATTCGGAGCTTTTGGAGGCTGAGTCGAGGGGTGAGAGAATCCCAGAGGTAGAATTCTTATGTTGTTAAGGTAGGCAACTCTTCTAAACTTAGTGCTGAGGGAATAAAACCCCGAGTTAGGTGTTATGTGATTGGTATTGAGGTGACGCACATGCTAGGTGACGGGCTCGTGGGTGTGCCCCTTTGGAAATGGGACCCTAATGTTCCTATGGCCCAGTTTAGTGGCCATGTTTTTTCGATATCTGTGTTTTTACCACGTGATAAAGTAATTGAGTTTTCAATCATGCTAGATATCATGTTTAGACTTTATGCCGATACTGTTGAGACCTATAGTGGTCGTTTCTTGATGTTATTTCACATACTTGATTGACATGTTGTACTCAGTCATGTTCATGCATTCATATCATATCTTAGTCTAAGTATTGTTGATGCATCATATTCTTGTTCCCGGGCTAATTTCATGATACTGTTAGCGCGTGAGTGAGACTGGAGAGATTGATGGTTGAGTAAGGCTAGGGCCTGGTTGTGAGGATAATGATACCATAACATGTGAGTTGTACATGCAGCACGTGAGTTGTCCGTGCGGATCCCAATATTGATATTATAGCACGTGAGTTGTCTGTGCACCATGTGAGTTATCCGTGCGAATCCCGGTATTGATATTATAGCACGTGAGTTGCCCGTGCAGCACCTGAGTTCTCCATGCGGATCCAGATATTAATATTATGGCACATGAATTGTTCGTGCATCACGTGAGTTATTCGTGCATCACATGAGTTGTCCTTGCTTAGCGTTTGGGTTGTAGGAGCCCCTCCGGAGTCTGAACACCCCCAGCGAGGGTAGTCGACTATAAACGAGTGTGGATCGAGATACATGGAAATTGCATACACACATGATATACAAGCATTTGCATGCATGTAGGACATGCAGGCATAGAAAAGCATTTATCCTCATGTTATATAGTATCACGTCATCTGTGACTTATTATACACATTGACATGTGGGCTCAGAGAGGTAATTTATACTTGTTATTTTTGTAAAGGGAATGAAACATCTTACTTATTACTGAAAAGATTTTTGGAAAAATTTTAGTTTTTAAACTTTCTTGTATTTCTGGATTTTGGCAAAGAATTTGAGTTCTCACTAAGATATTTGAAAAGCATGTCTATTTTCTTGAACTGTGAGCGAGTTGATCATGTTACTTCTGAGATACTCTTTTTTTGATACATGTATTATGTTGTTGCGAGATGTTATAGAATAGTGGTATTTGACCCGACCTAGTGTTAGCTCATCACTACTGTCAACCTAAGGCTTGATTTGTTACTTACTCAGTACATAGGGTCAGTTGTACTGATACTACACTTTTGCACATTGTGTGTAGATGTATCTTGATGTTGCTGCTGTGCTCGATCATTGCGGGACTTGAAGATGTAGCGGCGTTCCTCTTGTAGCTGCCTCCTTTGTTTGGGGTAGCCTGAGATTATAAAATTGTGTTTATGTACTTTACAAACATGCAACGTATTTATTTCATTGTTGCTTTTTAAACACTATTCATAGTAGCTCATGATTTGTACTGCCAGGCCTTGGGGAAATGTAATGGATTTATATAATTTTTTTTTTTTAATTGACTTATTAACAATGTTGAAACTAGATAGTGATTAGTTGTCTTACCTAGTGGGATGGGTTAGGTGCCATTACGACTAGCAGATTTTGGGTCGTGACAGAGAGTCGACCTATCAATTGGCTTGCCCTGGACGGAAGTCCCTATACCTTGCAATCTAGCCGTGTAGCACCTAAATGATCTATCTGGAACGCCGCATGATATCCCCTTTTTAGGACCACATCCAACCATATCTTCTGCGCATCTTCGTCTAAAATGGGCGGCCACTCGCCTCCCTTATTTGGTGGCAAGCTCTGAGTGTACTCCTCCACATTAGTCTTATAGCAACCCTTTATTTAGAAGATATTAACTATTTAATATTATTAACATTAATTTCAAGTTATAGTACTTATGAAACTTACATATGTAGTCTTCGCCCGGTCCTCGACCCATCTACTAGGATCTATCGGTGCCTTGTCCTTCCGAATGTGAGTCTTCAAGAAGAGCTCATCATGAGTCATCTTCCTACAATATTTTTTTTTTCCTACAAATATAGTTCGACAATTTATTTAAATATTTTAAGGAACTACCAGTAGTCACCTTGTAGTCCCCATGCTTCTTGCACCCCCACAGTGCAAGGAGCCACCCTTCTCAGATGCTCGAGCCTTGTTTCCCGATTCACTCCTCTTCTCAAATTTCTCAGTGGTCCACTGCCTCAGTAGATCCTCCCATAAATGCAGTAGAACCCATGAAGGCTTCTTGCTCTTATTCTGAGTAGAACATAAGGAATTAGATAGTCTCTTACGGCATTTGAACACACAATTTGTAAGAATGACACTATTATACTGGTCCTCGCAAGCACAATTAGTCTACAAATGATATGTATAACTTTAGATGAAAGTAATTTTAATACAATGCTTAAATAGATAAGAATTGTATCAAAACCATAAATTGGTTGAAAATTTTCTCCACAAGCTCCGGTGGAAATCCACTCCAAGTCGCATAGGATTCATCATACAACCGGCCAAGAGCTTCAGTGATTATCTTTGTAGTTTGATAATGAGGTATGAACCTGAAACATAGATATTACGTTAAATAAAAAATACTAGCTATTATAATTAAGCAAGACAAAGAACAACAACAACAACAACAAACCCAGTTTGATCCCAACATGTGGGGTCTGGGGAGGGTAGTCTGTACGCAAACCTTACCCTTGCCTAATGCAGGTAGAGAGGTTGTTTCCAATAGACCCTCGGCTCAGGAAGAGGGAAGCAAGGAAGGAAGAAAGATTGAAGAAGAGAAAAAAAAACATATATATAATAATAAAAAATAATCACATACCGTAATAAAGGATGAATAGTATCCAATAATAGAAACATAGAATACAATACATGAGGCGAACAAAATCACATACCGTAATAAAAATCTAAGAATGTGAAGGGAAATGCATGCTACTAAGCCTATCGGTGGAGACTCTAAACTACCTACTAACCTTCTACCTTAATCCTAGATCTCCACACCCTCCTACCAAGTGTCATGTCCTCAGTGAGCTGGAGCAGCTCCATGTCCTGCCTAAGCACTTCTTCCCAGTACTTGTTAGGCCTACCTCGACCCCTTCTCAAACTCTCCGTGGTCAACCTCTCACACCTCCTGACAGGGGCATCAATGCTTCTTCTCCTAACATGTCCAAACCATATCAGCTGCGACTCCCGCATCTTGTCCTCCACGAAGGATACTCCCACTCTATCCCGGATAGCTTCATTCTTAATCCTATCTCTCCTAGTACACCCACACATCCATCTCAACATCCTTATTTCTGCTACTCTCACATTCTACACATGGGAGTTCTTGACTGGCCAACACTCATCCCATACAGCATAGCGGTTCGAACCACCACTCGATAAATCTTACCCTTAAGTCTTAACGCCACATTCATATCACATAGAACACCGGAAGTGAGCCTCCACTTCATCCACCAAACTCCGATGCGTTGTGCGACATCTTGGTCAATCTTCCCGTTACCCTTTATAATAGACCCGAGATACTTAAAACTCACTCTCTTGGGGATAACTTCAGCATCAAGCTTAACCTCCACGTCGGCATCATGTGTCAATTTACACTCCAAGTATTTGCCACGACCCCCCTCTTTCCCCCGAGCACTCCTTTCGGGGTCCGGTTGAAAGGGGTTTATGACATGGGTTGAGACAACTCATTTCTTTTGGGAAAGTGATTTGTATATGCTATGGTATATGTTGGTATGTTTGGTTGAGGTACGGAGGGCCTCGGGCGTGTTTCGGGTGGTTAATAGACCAACTTTTGGCTTTAAATCTAGGCAGATTTCTGCTAGTGTGAGGTTCTGGTTCCTTCTACGCGATCGCGTGAGGAGGTTTGTGATCGCGTAGGGTAAAATAGCGAGGCAGGATTTTTTTATACGCGATCGCATGGTGGAGGTTGTGATTGCGTGAGAATGAGGTGGTTGGTTAGTGCAATCGCGTGGTGTTGTCTGTGTTCGCATAGAGCTAAAGGGGCGCGTCTGTGAGTTGAGTCGTTGTTCTTCACGACCGCGTAGAGTGGTTTGCGATCGCGTGCGTTTAGGTTTTGATGAATCAAGATCGCGTGTGGATGTCTGCGATCGCGTAGGGTAATTTGATGGGCAGCAAATTTGTTCTTCGCGATCGCGTGGGAGCTTCCGCGATCGCAGTGAAGAAAAGGCCTGGGCAGTCAGTTTTAAGTTCTATTTCGGGGGTTCTTGGCCATAACTTGTTTTTCCATTTGAGAGCTCGAGAGGAGGACATTTTAGATGAGAAATTCAGTAGGGTTCTTTTTGTAAGTATTCTTCAACCATCTTTGGTTCAATTTCATGAATTTGTCTTGATTTTCACCATGCAATTTGAGGAATTAAACCCAAAAAATATTAGTTATTATAAAGAATGATTTTGAAGGTATATAGGCAAATTTTAAAATAGTTTGAGGAAAAATTGGGTATCAACAATATTCTTTCTTGTTTCTAATCAGTTTGAAACCTTTAGACTCCAAGGTTTGTCTCCAACCCTCCAACCTCGCGTTAACTCTGCTACGCGTCATCGGCAAATAACATGCACCAAGGCACCTCCCCTTAGATGTGACACGAGAGTACATCCATCGCCAAGGCAAGCAAAAATGGGCTAAGAGTCGATCCCTGGTGCAACCACATCATCACAGGGAAATGGTCCGAGTCACCACCCACAGTCCTCACTCGAGTCTTAGCATCATCCATCATACATATTCTTAATCACCCTAATGTACGCTACCGGAATGCCGCTAACCTGTAAACACCTCCACAGGATCTTCCCCGAAACTTCATAGTATGCCTTCTTAAGATCAATAAACACCATATGCAAACCCTTCTTCCTTTCCCTGTACTCCTCCACTAATCTCCTTACCAGATGAATCGCTTCCGTAGTCGAACGTGCCGACATAAACCTAAACTGATTCTCGGAAATAGACACGCACGTCCTCACCCTGGCCTCCATCAGTCTATCCCAAACCTTCATAGTGTGACTCAATAACTTGATACCCCTAAAATTGTTGCAATTTTGGATATCACCCTTGTTCTTGTAAAGCGGGACCATCGTACTCTGATATTTTAGACGTCAATACTACACAATATTATAAGTTAATTGTGCATTACCCAATTTTCAAGTGTTGTCTAATAAGAAGAACCTGGTTCTTCTTGGTATACTACTTACTACTATTTGCGGAATAATAAAGCAGTAAAGAACGTGGAAAAACACCTGGCTCAAAAGGTGAAGAAACCACGACCTACTTCTCAGTAGGATTTTCTCAAACATTTCACAAAAAACTCTGAGCCAAATGGACTTACAAAATAAAGTCTTTTGTAATCCTAGGACTAACTCTAATCCTCTTTGTATCAACTAGCCTCTAGGTAATTTCTACAGACTTCAAGCTAACTCTAACTTGAACAGTGTGTACCTATTACAATTTGCTTCTAAGAAAGCTGAAAGGATACAATGTTAAAACTCCTACTACAACAAAGTAGATTCAATGAAAAACGATGGAACTGTTTCTTCTAGTTGAACTGTGCCTCTGCACAATACTTCTGCTTGCAAATAACCTGGGAATTTTTCTCACAAAACTTGATTCAATTTTTTCTTTGTGCGTCTTTTTGTGTTCTTGATTTCAGTAGTAATAATCTGAGTAGTTATAAAGTCAGTTGTTGAGTTCTGGTCCAATTCTACCTGGGATAACATGTTCTTATCAAACTCAACTTCCTTCCTTCGTTTCTGTCCTTGCTGAATTCAACTTCTATTCTCTTCATCAATTTGCAATCTTTTCGTATTAATAGACATCCTATTAGTTCTTTGATACTCAGCAATCACTAATCTCTCTGTGCTTGTACGATTCTTGTGCCAACTGCTCATTAGGTTATAAATATCACACATCACATCTTCCCCCTTTTGGCATCATCAAAAAGTTGCAAAATGATACTTACCAGTTTTTAATTCTTACTCATGGCCAATGTAGGCAAGTGCAGGTGCAAACATGATTAATCATCACAAGAAACTAGCAATGTAAGCTATTTAAGAAATTGAGACATTTTTCAAAACAACAAGATTTCATTTATTAACAGGGATGATCATCGCCAAAACAGATTAAAATCAAAAACAGCCAAAACATGAGAAAAATAGAATAAAAACTGAAAGAAACTAGACACTGTCCCGAACTGGGCACTTGATATGTTTGGAGGGGGTAGCTCTGTACAATCATATGGCTGGAGGGTGCAGATGAGGCTGGGTTCTTGATTTGTAGAAGGGACATCCTTCGGTGTAAAACACCTTCATTCTTCTCATTCTCCTTTGCTAACTCAGCTTTGAGAGCATCACGCTTACCTTCCACCTCAATTAAACGAGACTTCAATCGAAGGATCTCCGTATCCTTTAACTCATTTTCCTGCACCAGAGTACGAACCTTGCTGTTGACTGGTTGCTTCCGAGATGAACCAGGTTCATCTGTCGGGGCATTAATAATATAATCACAAGACAGCAGAGTGTCCTTCCCAAATAAATCCTTAGCAGTATCCATCTCAGCCTTCTTTGTAGAAACTCCAAAATGAGAAAGAACTGCAGTCAAAATAAATCCATAAGGGATATCATGCGTTTTGGTGCCATTCACCACTCTGTCCTAGAGCTGGATGATAAATGTTGGCCAATTGATCTGCTTGCCTCTGTACAGACACTCCATGAGAGTTAAATCCATGTAGTTAGCAGTGCGTCTACGTTCTTGTCTGGGCAGCAGGAACTTGATCACAAATTCAAAGAACAGTTTATGCCCAGGCTTCATCTCACTCTTGTACACAGCCCTAGGTTCAATCTCCTTCTCATTGTTGCAGAAGAATCTTGTGATATTGAGAGCTGAGGCCATTCCATATAAACAAGGCCATCACTGCCTCGTGTAGTCTTCATTACCTTCAACTGGAATGTCTAGAATGACTCCCAATTCTTGAGCATCAAAGGAGACTTCAACTCCCCTGACTAATGAGGTGACCCTGCCTCCAATGGCTGTGGCATTCCCCATGAACTCCACAACTTCATTTCTGACCAGCCTACCTTCCATGCGAAGGACCATGTCCTTCCAGCATTGCATTGCTAGAAAATCCAGTAAATATCTCATTCCAGGATCCTCCAAATTCTTGAACAATTTTCCCTTCAAGGTTTTTCTCCTGCCAAACATGGCAACTCTGTCAGTAGACACTTCTCCAACCTCCTTCTCTTCCTCTCCACTCCATTCTAAATCATCATACCTCTCAACAATTTGTACTCTCATCACCTTCTTTATCATAGACCATGTCCTTGAAGCAGTACTCTCACTGGTGATGGACACAGTAGCTGACTTCTTTAAATAAGTCTTAGCCTTTTTGGGCTTAGGTGTCTTGATAACTACTGGAGCATCCTTATCTTCTTGTTGGACCAGGTCCAACAACCCTTCATCTTCAACAATAACAGATTCACCTACCTTTGTTTTCCCCTTTTATGCCTTCTTTCTTTTGCTCTGTTGCGGAGCTTTATCCAATTTCTCCTCTTCTAGTACAGTATTTCTAGTAGCACATACCTTAGGAACAGGTATATCCACAGACTCAGTAGTCTTCCTTTTCTTTGAAGGAACTAAGGCTTTAGACGTTTTGGACTTTGGAGTCCTTCTCTTCTTGGGGTTGTATGAGTCCCCTAGCTTCTTCAGTCTTTCAGCCAAAGTTTCATCCCCAGAAAAAACATGTTTATCTATTTCCTTCATTAACTTCTCCAACCTAGCAACAACTTCCCCAACTTCAGTAGTTCCCCCTAAAACCATGACATCTTCTTCAAGATTTTCAAGAATGCAACCACAAATTGCAAGCGTGGTACCATCCTCCCAGGATCCCCTCACATCTACTTCACCATCGTTCTCAAGAATTTTCTCTTTCCCAAATTTTCGTTGCCTTCTTGGCAGTTCCACATCCACCAAAGACCCCACCAACACAAATCAATTCTCAGCAGAATTTAAATCAGATGTAACTTCAGTATTGCCTTTCTCAACACTAGATGAACCAGGTGCTTCGTCTTCATTTGCTGATTTAAATGAATCATTGGATTATTCTTGTTTGGAGCCTTCCTCCACACGTAAAAATTCTTCTAGGAATTTTTCTCTTCAAGCAGAAGCCACAAATTTACGTGCAAGAACCTTAACACGACGGGTTTTGGGGACAGGGGTAGGGTTTGGTGTGGGTTCAGGGATTGTAAAGTGTTATGGGGTTGATGATGTCTTAGGAGACTCGGAACTATAGACAGAGGGAGAGTTTGAATTAAATTCATAGTTTCCCCCATCATAATCTATGTTTGGGGATGAGTCAAAAGAAGTTGGTGGAGGAGACGACATGATTTTGATTGGGTTAGAGAGAGAAGAAAATGAAAAGCAGTAGGGATTTTGAGTTGAGTGAGTTGAACAAGGTTCGACTGGTGTTTTATGCACAATGAGTAATGATGGCCTATTTATAACTTGTGGCTGGGGATATTTCAACAGAAGTGTATTAACCAAGTAGGATCCCAATCGATTAAGAAATGTCAGCGGTTGGACATTGATTATACAATTACTTTCCCCCTAAAACTAGGCTAATTAATTAAGATGGGACTTCTTGAAACTGGTTCATTATTTGGGTAATTACGAGAATTAAATGTGAACCATAAATGGATAGAGTCCTGCTCATGTATGATTGTACTTAAATTAATACATGCATGGATATGAGAACGTACCTTGACAGTCACGAAAAGCAGCATGGATGAACGAGGTTCATCTTGTTTAAAACCTTTTTTTTTTTGCCTCAATTCACTAAGATAGAGAAATATCATTAAAATGACTAGGGAATCATATTAATACATGGAAGAAGAGCATGACAATATATACATAGTACTGAGCAATGATTAATATTATTACGTACCTAATTAAAATTTTCTTGCAAAAAAAAAAAACTTCCTTTTTTTTTAATTATATTTTTCAATTAGGTGATCTTAATCATCCTCAAATCAAGCATGTTTCTATCATAATGCTCCCTACTCACTGCTTTGGTAAATATTTCAGAAATTTGACGATTAGTAGCACATAATTCGATTGAGATCATTCCCTTTTCATAGTTATCTCTCAGGAAATGGTGTCTAATATCTATGTGTTTAGTTCTCTTATGATGAACCGAGTCCTTAGTCATACTGATTGCACTAGTGTTATCACAGTATATAGGAATGCATCCCACATGTATACCAAAGTCCAGGAGTTGTTGCTTGATCCATAGCAACTGGGCACAACAAGAGGCTGCACCCACATATTTAGCCTCAACAGTAGACAAGGCTACTGAATTTTGTTTCTTGGTAGCCCAAGAGACAAGGCAGGAACCCAAAAAGTGAGCCATGCCTGAAGTACTTTTCGTGTCAACCAGGAAACCTGCATAATCAACATCAGCATATCCTACAAGGTCAAAATTACTACCTTTAGAATTCCAAAGGCACATATCAGTGTTGCCCTTCAGATATCTTAAAATTCTTTTTACTGCAGTGAGGTGAGACTCCTTTGGATTGTCTTGAAACCTAGCACATAGTCCCACATTGAGCATAATATCAGGTCTAGTTGTAGTAAGATAGAGAAGAGACCCAATCATCCCTCTGTATGTCTTATGATCAACGGATGAACCAGGTTCATCCACATCCAACTTTGTAGCTATGGCTATTGGGGTATCTATCTCCTTTTAATCCTCCATTTTGAATTTCTTGAGGAGTTCTTTCACGTACTTCAGTTGATGTATCATTGTGCCATGTGGATTTTGTTTGATATGCAAACCGAAGAATAAGATTAGTTCACCCATCATACTCATTTCAAATTCACTCCCAATTAATGTAGCATATTCCTTGCTAAGCGTTTCAGTAGTTGCCCCAAATATGATATCATTAACATATATTTGGACAATCAGAAGATCTTTTCCCTTTTCCTTTAGGAACAAAGTAATGTATATCTGACCTCGTTTGTACGCATCTTCCAGCAGGAATTTTGACAATCTCTCGTACCATGCTTTAGGCGCTTGCTTGAGACCATAGAGAGCCTTGTCAAGTTTATATAGATCATTAGGTGACTCTTTACTTTCAAAACCAGGAGGTTCTTTTACAAATACATCTTCCTTCGAATAGCCATTAAGAAAGATACTCTTTACATCCATCTGATGAAGAGTGAATTCCATGTGTGCAGCTAATGCTATAAGAAGTCTGATTGCCTCCAATCTTGCCACAGGAGCAAAGGTCTCAACACAATCAATTCCCTCTTCTTGGCTATATCCTTGAACAACCAGTCTAGCCTTATTTCTTGTAACAGTTGCATCCTCATCGAGCTTGTTCCTGAATACCCACTTGGTGCCAATTACTTATTGTAACGACCCGACTGGTCGTTCCATGAGATTTATCCCGTTTCCCCTATTTCTGCATTTCCTATATATCGCTATCCTGTTTTTGATGTGTTGGATAAGTTGGTTTGGCTCCGGAGTGGTTATGGTGAGAATTTAGGCATTTCGCCTTTTAAAGTAGCCTAATAGTTGAGAAAGACGACTAAGAGTTGACTTATTGGTAAACTACCTTGGAATGTGAATTTTATAGCTCTGATAGCTTCTTTAGGTGATTTGGGACTTAGGAGTGTGTTCAGAATATTTTTGTTATGTCCGGTGTAGAATTAGGCTTGAATTGGCGAAAGTTAGTTTTTGGCGATTTCCAGTCGGCAGTGGAAAATAGGCTATCAGAGTCAGAACGTAATTCCGGTAGTTGGAGCATGTTCGTAATGTCATTTTGGATATGTATGAAAAATTTTAGGTCAATCGGAGGTGCTTCAGTTGGTTTCAGCGTACTTGGAGAAATTTGGAAGTTTCGAAGTTGATAGGCTTGAATTTGATGTAATTTTGGTGTTTTCGCGTCGTTTTTCGTGTTTAGAAGTCTCGACTAAGTTGGAATGATGCTATGGGGTGTGGTGGTATATTTGAATGGGGCCCAGAGAGGGTTCGGGATTGATTTCGGATGGTTAAACGATCAATTTTTTGTTTTGGAACTTGCTGGTTTGCTGCTGTTTCTGCCGCAGAGTTTTACTCTATGCATTCGCGGAAGGGGCCTCGCGTTCGCACAGAGTGTTTGGTGGAAGGGGGCCAGTTTCAATGCGTTCACGGGTGAAGGGGTGAAAATGCAGAGTGTTAGAGCTGGGTGGCCACCGAGAATGAAAGGGTGTGTGTGCGTTCGCGTAGAGTTGTGAGCCTTTAGAGGACCCCAATCCTTTGACCTATGCGTTCCCGAGTAAGAGGATGCCTTCGTGAAGGCCTGGGGGTAGTAATGCTTTGCTTTCGCGGGCTTGAAGCCGCATTTGCGTAGAGTTAAATCAGGGGCCTGTTGGATTGTTCTATGCGAACGCGGTACTAGTGACGCGTTCGCGATGAAGGAAAATAAGCTGGGCACAAAGTTTTTAAGTTCCAACCGAGGTCTTTTGGCCATAACTTAATATTCCATTAGAGAGCTCGGGAGAAGGAGGATTTGTGGACGTTATTTTCGGTGGGATTCTTGTGGTAAGTGTTATTCAATCATTTTTGGTTTGATTTCATGAATTTTTCTTGATTTTCACCATGCAATTTGAGGAATTAAGTAGAGAATTTGGGGAAAATGGGAGGAATGATTTGAAAATTGCTTTTGGTAATTTTAGTGGGCAATTGTTGTCCGATTTTGATGTTCTTAGTATGTACGGACTCGTGGGAGGATAAGGGTTCTTGTGATGCAATTTTTATTGGATTATGAAATGTGTGCCCGGGGCTCGAGTTTTGCCGAATTTCGAGATTCTTATATAAATTGATAATTTTTAATTGGGTTGTGTTCCTTGAGTATATGTTAATGATGTTGAACTTGTTTTGGCTAAATTCGTCGCAATCGGGAGCCAATTTGAGGTGAAAAAGCATAGCGGACTAGTGTTGTGGCCCGGCAGAGGTAAGTAATGGTTATAAATATTTTCTTGAGGGTATGGAACCCCGGACTATAAGTTTTCTTACTGATTTTGGAATGGCGCACATGTCGGATGACGAGTATGTGGCGCGTACAGATTTTTGGATTGGACTAGGTCCTCTCCGCGGCAACTAATGAGTCGCATATTTTAATCAAAACCTTATGTTAAGATATGTTCTAAATATTTGTGAAATATTTGGGCTATAAGCCGTGTTTGGGGCCTCGTGCCGATCTTTTAAGACCCTTTAAGGGGTTTTTACTGTTGTTTTCCTCACTATTTGTTGATCATTTTACCCAACATCATTGTGGATGCTGTTTTATTGAAACTCAGCCTGATTTATACTACATGAATATTAAAATGATATTTTCGGGTCGAGTACCCTGTTTTAATAATTCTCCCGAGGGGCCTTTTGAGGGGTTCCACCAAGTGTTGCCGAGGGCCAACAATGATGGTATGGTGCAGAGTGATATTAGCGCTTAGGCTGAAGGAGCCCTCGGGAGTGTGTACACACCCCCCAGTGAGCGCACTATGTGCCGAGTGATGAGTTATTGGGAGGCTTGAGTGACTGTGAGGTGCAGAGTGATTGTGAGGTGCTAAGGGATTGTGAGGCATGCCCGAGGGGCTGACTATGAAACATGTGTTGCCCGAGGGGCTACTTATGATTTTTCTATATTCGTTTCCATATCAAAACCTTTGTTTTAAATATGTTAAAAATGTGAATTTTTTAAAGGACTTTTTTTTATGATGATTTTTAATACATGATGATTTTGTATATCTATGTTACACTATTGGAAAGTAAGGCTGTGTATATTGTGACATGATGGCATCAATGTTATGTGTTTCCTTGCTACTTAGACTTGATTTATTTTCATTAATACCGAGTTGGCGTACTCACATTACTCCCTGCACCTCTGTGTGCAGATTCAGGATCAGATATCGAGCATTAGTCTTTATTCCGTAGTGGAGCTGGATTTTTGGGATATATAGGTAGTTGTTCAACGTTCGCAACATCTCTGTTTTCCCTTCATGTTGTGTTTAGTTTTGATTTGAAGGTTTTGTATTATAATAATTTATTTTGGCTTATTTCTCTAGATGCTCATAACATGTTGGCTACGGGTTTTGGGGGATGGCAGTATTGTATAGTATCGGCCTATTATGTTAAGAAATTTTCTGTATATTTTTATGAAATGCTTGAAACTTGAATGGCATTTTAAAATGAAACTGCGAACATGTGGTAGTCGGCTAGCCTAGTTCCATGATAGGCGCCATCATGGCCGGTTAGGATTTGGGGTCGTGACAGTGATCTGTCTAGTGTCCTGGGTACCAAGTGCCATACTTGACTCCTCTCAAATTGATTCAGCTCTTCTTGCATGGCGGTTACCCAATCAGCATCTTGCAAGGCTTCAGCACTGTTCTTTGGTTCAATCAAGGATAGAAATGCATCAAACGCACACAGATTTTTCAAGGAGGATCTAGTTTTCATTTGAGATCTCAAGTCTGTTATTATGTTCTCAAAAGGGTGAGAACTTTGATATCTGTGTGGTTTGAGTACCAATTGTTCACTTCTGGATTGTTCGATGTTGTCTTGTAGTTGTGGAACAGGATCAGTGCCAGTATTTCTATGTAGAATTCCCCCTGTCATCTTGCGTGGGGTTGTTGAACCAGGTCCATCACCTGTTCCATCTACCATATGTGCTTCAATGTGGTCATTGCTCCTCACCAGTCCAAGCTCCTCATATTTTGGTTCCTGACTCTCATATAAAGTTTAGTTTCATCAAAGACAACATGTACCCTTTCTTCTACACACATAGTTCTTTTATTGTCAGTCTGCACCGATTTGGCTCACGTTTTTGCCATGTCTTCTTCTGCCATCACAGCTCAGGCCGGGGAGGCAATCAGACTCCAGCTGCCCGGGCACCTGAGCAGGCTACAAAGGCTATTCAGTACCCGTGGCCAGCCCCAGCTTAGCCAGTTGCTCTGGTCCAGGATTATGTGGTCCCTGCTATGCCTAAGGACGAGCAGCGCCAGGTTGGATAGATTTAGCAAACTTCAGCCTCCGACTTTCAGCGGTACAGCGGGCGAGGATGCCCGGGGATTTCTAGATAGGTGCCAGAGGATACTGCGCACCGCGAGTATTTTGGAGACTAGTGGGGTCTCGTTTGTTACATTCCAGTTTGCGGGTGCTGCCTTTACCTGGTGGGAGTCTTTCGAGAGACGTAGACCAGTTGGTTCAACACCTATTACCTGATAGTAGTTCTCCATGATCTTTTTGGAGAAGTATGTTCCTCAGTCCCACAGAGAGGAGCAGCGCAGGCAGTTTGAGCAGCTGCGCCAGGGAGAGTTATTAGTTACCCAGTACGAGATGAGGTTCTCCGAGTTGGCTAGGCATGATTTTGAGATTATCCCTACTAATAGGGAGAGGGTGAGGAGGTTTGTAGATTGTATTTCTTGTCAACTTCGGTTATTTATGACTCTGGAGAGAGTATCAGGTGCTTCATTCGAGCAGGTTGTGGACATAGCTCGATATATTGAGTCTGTTCGCCGGAAGGAGCGGGAGGAGAGAGAGGCCAAGAGGCCTCGTAGTTCGGGCAGTTCCAGTGGTGCTCTCTTCAGGGGACAGTTTCAGCAGGGTAGGGGTCGTTCATTCAGGCCTCCTCAGTTAGGCCACCCAACATATAGTGGCGCATCTTCGGGGTAGGGTCCCCGTGGTTCCCAATCAGGCCTTACTTTATTATGTTCCCTCCCAGCTATGAGTGCAGCTCGAACACCTTCAGTTCAGGGTTCTTCTATACATAAGTCTTCCAGTGGCCGTACAGGTAGGGTTTCTATCAGTCCCCGCCTCTAGCTCCAGGGAGTGTTTTTGAGTGTGGAGAGTTTGGGAATGGGAGGAGGCGATGTCCGCGCCGTTCTGGTGGGTCTTCTCAACAAAGGGGCCAGCCCTCGACTTCAGCTCCAGTCACTTCACCACCCGCCCAGGAAGCCAGGGGTATAGGATAGTCATCCAGAGGCCGCCCTAGAGGGGAGGTCGAGAAGGGGGAGGCCAGGCTTGCATGTATGCATTTCCAGCCTGGCCGGATGCTATAGCCTCAGATGCCCTGATCGTAGGTATTGTTTCAGTCTGTTGTCGTGATGTCTTGGCTTTATTTGAAATTGGACCTACATATTCCTATGTTTATTCATATTTTGCCAGTTTTCTGGATGTGCCCCGTGAGTCTCTAGTCACCTCTGTTCATGTGTCGACTCCGATGGGCAATACTGTTGTTGTGGACCGTGTGTATCAGCCATGCATTATATATATTGGGGGTCTGGAGACGCGAGTGGACCTGCTGTTACTCAGCATGGTCTATCTTGACGTGATATTGGGCATGGATTGGTTATCTCCGTGCCATGCTGTTCTTGATTGTCATGCTAAGATCGTGACCTTAGCCATGACGGGGTGTCCGAGGGTTGAGTGGAGAGGTTCTTCTGAGTATATGCCTAGGAGGGTGATTTCTTACTTGAGGGCTCGGCGCATGGTTGAAAAATGGTGTTTATCTTATTTCGCCTTTGTGAGGGATGTCGGTGGTGATACTCCCGCTATTGATTCAGTTCCTGTGGTTCGTAACTTTCCGGATGTGTTTCCTGCAGACCTGCCAAGCATGCCACCTGACAGGGATATTGATTTTGGTATTGACCTGGTGCCAGGCACTAAGCCTATTTCTATTCCACCTTATCGTATAGCACCAGCGGATCTAAAGGAATTGAAGGAGCAGCTTTAGGAACTCCTAGACAAGGGGTTCCTTCGTCCTAGTGTGTCATCTTGGGGTGCACCGGTGTTGTTCGTAAAGAAGAAGGATGGGTCCATGCATATGTATATTGACTATATGCAGTTGTATTGGGTTACGGTGAAGAACCTGTATCCCTTGTCCCGCATTGATGATTTGTTTGACCAGCTTTGGGGAGCTAGAGTGTTTTCCAAGATTGATTTGTGATATGGGTATCATCAGTTCAGGATTCGGGATTCTGATATTCCGAAGACTGCTTTCCGGACCAGATATGGTCATTATGAGTTCTTGCTTATGTCGTTTGGGCTGACCGATGCCCAAGTTACGTTCATGAAATTGATGAACAATGTGTTTTAGCCTTATCTTTATTCCTTCGTCATTTTGTTCATTGATGACATCCTGGTTTATTCTCATAGCCAGGAAGAGCATGCTCAACATTTGAGAGTTACGTTGCAGAGGTTGAGGGAGGAGATTCTTTATGCGAAATTCTCCAAGTGTGAGTTTTGGATTGGTTCGGTAGCTTTCTTGAAGCACGTGGTGTCTAGTCAGGGGATTTAAGTTGATCCAAAGAATATTGAGGCAGTGCAGAGTTGGCCCTGACCGTCCTCAGCTACAGAGATTAGGAGTTTCCTTGGTTTGGCAGGTTATTATCGTCGCTTTGTGGAGTGATTCTCTTCTATTGCTTCGCCTTTGACCAGATTGACCCAGAAGGGTGCTCTATTCAGATGGTCTGATGAGTATGAGGAGAGATTTCAGAAGCTCAAGTCAGCATTGACTATATCTCCAGTGCTAGTTCGGGTTCTTACACAGCTTATTGTGATGTTTCTAGAGTTGGCTTGGGAGCTGTATTGATGCAGGACGGTAGGGTGATTGCCTACGCGTCAAGACAGCTGAAGGTGCACGAGAAGAATTATCCAGTGCATGATCTTGAGTTAGCTCCCATTGTTAATGCCTTGAAGATTTGGCGGCATTATTTGTATGGAGTGTAGTGTGAGATTTTCACTGATCATCACAGTTTGCAGTATCTGTTGAGGCGGAAGGACATGAATTTGCGTTAGAGGAGATGCTTAGAGCTCCACAAGGATTATGACCTCACTATCTTATATCACCCGGGGAAGGCCAATGTGGTGGCTGATGCCTTGAGTCGCAGAGCAGAGAGTTTAGGGAGTCTAGCCTACCTTGCAGTAGCGGAGCGGCCTTTAGCCCTTGACGTTCAGGCCTTAGTAGATTAGTTGGTGATATTGGATCTATCAGAGCCCCCGCGGGGTTTGGCTTGTGTAGCCTCCAAGTCTTCTCTTTACGATCAGATTAGAGCACGCCAGTATGATGATCCACAATTGCTTGTTCTTTAGGATAAAGTCCGTCGCGGTGATACCACGGATGTGGTTATTGGTAATGATGGAGTCATGAGGATACAAGGCCGGATTTGCATGCCCAATATAGATGGGCTTCGAGATTTGATTCTACCAGAGGCTCATAGTTCGCGATATTCCATCCATCTGGGTGCCGCGAATATGTATCAGGATTTGGTGGAGGAGAACGAAGAAGGATATTATGGAGTTTGTGGCTCGGTGTCTCAACTGTCAGCAGGTCAAGTATAACCACCAGAGACCTGGTGGATTGCTTCAGAGGTTTGATATTCCGGAGTGGAAGTGGGAGCGGATCACCATGGACTTCGTAGTTGGACACCCACATACTTCGAGGAGGTTTGATGCTATATGGGTTATTATGGTTCGGTTGACCAACCCCGCACAATTCATTCCTGTTGGTACTACTTATTCTTCAGAGAGGTTAGCTGAGATTTATATCAAGGAGACTGTCATATTGTATGGGGTCCCGGTTTCTATCATTTCTGACAGAGGCACTAAGTTCACATCTCAGTTGTGGAGAGCCGTACAAAGAGAGTTCGGTACTCGGGTTGAATTGAGCACAACGTTTCAACCTCAGACCGACGGGCAGTCGGAGCGTACCCTTTAGATTTTGGAGGATATGTTGACTGCTTGTGTGATTGACTTTGGTGGTTTATGGGATAAGTTTATGGAACTAGCGGAGTTTGCATATAATAATATCTATCACTCGAGTATTCAGATGGCTCCGTATGAGGCTTAGGATGGTAGAAGGTGTAGGTCTCTGGGTGGTTGGTTTGAGCCGGGCGAGGCCAGGCTATTGGGCACAGACTTGGTTCAGGATGCTTTGAGTAAGGAAAAGTTGATTCAGGAGCGGCTTCGCACAGCGTAGTCGAGGCAGAAGAGTTATGCGAACCGGAAGGTATGAGAGGTGTCTTTCATGGTTGGGGATAAGGTGTTGCTGAAGGTGTCACCCATGAAGGGTGTTATGAGATTCGGGAAGAGAGGGAAGCTGAGTCCCAGGTTCATTGGGCCATTTGAGGTACTTCAGAGGGTTGGAAAGGTGGCTTATAGGCTTGTTATGCCTCCCAGTTTATCGAGTATTCATCCAGTATTCCATACTTCGATGCTCCGGAAGTATGTTGGTGACCCTTCACATGTTTTGTACTTCTGCACGGTTCAACTCGAGGGTAATATGTCATACGAGGTGGAGCCCGTGGATATTTTGGGTCGACAGGTCAGGAAGTTGAGATATAAAGATATAGTTTCAGTCAAGGTTCAGTGGAGAGGGCAGCCGGTGGAGGATGCCACCTGGGAGACCGAGCGGGAGATGTGGGACATATATCCTCACTTAGAGTTGACTTATTGGTGAACGACCTCGGAATGTGGATTTTATGGCTTGGATGGTTTTGTTAGATGATTTGGGAGTTAGGAGTGTGTTCAAAATATTTTTGTGATGTCCGGTGTAGAATTAGGCCTAAATTGGCGAAAGTTACTTTTTGGCGATTTTTGGTCGGTAGTGGAAAATAGACTATCGGGGTCGAAATGGAATTCCGGGAGTTGGAGCAGGTTCGTAATGTCATTTTGGATATGTCTAAAAATTTTAGGTCAATCGGAGGTGTTTCGGTTGGTTTTGGCGTAGTTGGCGAAATTTGGAAGTTTCGAAGTTCATAGGCTTGAATTTGATGTAATTATTGTCTTTTCGCATTGTTTATGGTATTTCAAAGGCTCGACTAAGTTGGAATAATGCTATGGGGTGTGTTGGTATGTTTTTTTGGGGCCCGCGGGGGATCGGGATTGATTTCGGATGGATAGCAGATCAATTTTTGGTTTTGGAACATGGCTGGTTTGTTGGTGTTTCTGCAGTAAAGTTTTACTCTGTGCGTCAACGGAAGGGTGCTCGCGTTCACATAGAGTGTTTGGTGGAAGGATGGCATTTGTTCAATGCGTTCGAGGGCGAAGGGATGCCAACGCAAAGTGTTAGAGCTGGGTGTCCATCGGGAATGCGGGTGTGTGTGTGTGTTTCCATAGAGTTGTGAGCCTTTAGAGGACCCCAGGCTTTTGACCTATGTGTTCGCGGGTCAGAGGGTGCGTTCGCGAAGGCCTGGGGTAGTAGTGCTTCGCATTCGCGGGCATGAAGCCGCGTTCACGTAGAGTTAAATTAGGGTCCTGTTTGATTGTTCTATACGAAGGCAGTCCTAGTGACGCGTTCGCGATGAAGAAAGATGAGCTGGGGAAAAAGTTCTTAAGTTCTAATCGGGGTTGGCCATAACTCAATATTCTATTAGAGAGCTCGAGAGGAGGGGGATCTGGAGGAGATTTTCAGTGAAATTCTTGTGGTAAGTGTTCTTCAATCCTTTTTGGTTTAATTTCATGAATTTGTCTTGATTTTCACCATGCAATTTGAGGAATTAAGTAGAGAATTTGGGAAAAATAGGAGGAAAGATTTGGAAATTTCTTTTGGTAATTTTAGTGGGAAATTATGGTCCGATTTTGATGTTCTTGGTATGTACGGACTCATAGGAGGATAAAGGTTCTTGTGATGTAATTTTTATTGGACTCTGAGATGTGGGCTCGGGGCTCGGGTTTGGCCGAATTTCGAGATTCTTATATAAATTCATAATTTTCGATTGGGTTGTGTTCCTTGAGTATATGTTAATGATGTTGAACTGGTTTTGGCTAGATTCGGAGCAATCGGGAGGCAATTTGAGGGCCAGAAGCATAGCAAACTAGCGTTGTGGCCCAGTATAGGTAAGTAATGGTTATAAATCTTGTCCTGAGGGTATGGAGCCCCAGACTACATATTTTCTTACTGAGTTTGGAATAGCGCACATGTCGGATGACGAGTATTTGGTGCGTACTGATTTTTGGATTTGACAAGTTCCTCTTCGTAGCAACTAATGGGTTGCATATTTACTCAAAACCATATGTTAAAATATGTTCTAAATATTTGTGAAATATTTGGGCTATAAGTCGTGTTTGGGGCCTCGTGCCGATATGTTTAGACCCTTTTAGAGCTTTTTACTGCTGTTTTCCTCACTATTTGTTGATGATTTTACTTAGCAGCATTGTGCATACTATTTTTACTGAAACTCAACCTGATTTACACTACATGAGAATTAACATGATGTTTTCGTGTCGAGTACCCTGTTTTACTAATTCGCCCGAGGGGCCTTTTCAGTTGTTCCACCGAGTGTGGCCGAGGGACAATAGTGATGGTGAGGTGCTGAGTCATATTAGCGCTTGGCCTGAAGGAGCCCCTCCGGAGTCTGTACACACCCCCAGTGAGCGCATCGAGTGCCGAGTGACGAGTGATTGGGAGGCTTGAGTGACTGTGAGGTGCTGAGGGATTTTGAGGCATGCCCGAGGGGCTGATTATGAAACATGTTTTACCCGAGGGGCTACTTATGATTTTTATACATTCATTTACATACCAAACCCTTTGTTTTAAAGTTGTTAAAAAATGTGCATTCTTTAAAGGACTTTTTAATTAAGATGATTTTTAATACATGATGATTTCGTATATCTATGTTACACTATTGGAAACTAAGGCTATGTATATTGTGACTTGATGGCATCAATTTTATATGTTTCCTTGCTACTTAGACTTGATTTATTTTCATTACTACTGAGTTGGTGTACTCACATTACTCCCTGCACCTCTGTGTGCAGATTTAGGAGCAGATATCGAGCATTAGTCATTATTCCACAGCGTACCCGGATTTGTGGGATATAGAGGTAGCTGTTCAGCGTTCGCAGCATCTCTTTTTTACCTTCATGTTGTATTTAGTTTTGATTCGATGGTTTTGTATTAGAATAGTTTATTTTGGCTTATTTCTCTAGATGCTCATGACATGTTGGCTCCGGGTTTTGGGGGATGGCAGTATTGTATAATATCGGCCTATTATGTTAAGAATTTTTTTGTATATTTTTATGAAATGCTTGAAAATTGAATGGGATTTTAAAATGAAACTGCGAACATGCGGTACTCGGCTAGCCTAGTTCCATGATAGGCGCCATCACGGCCGGTTAGGATTTGGGGTCGTGACAATGATATATCTAGTGGCCTGGGTACCAAGTGCCATACTTGACTCCTCTCGAATTGATTAAACTCTTCTTTTATGGTTGTTACCTAATCAGCATCTTGCAGTGCTTCAGCAATGCTCTTTGGTTCAATCAAGGATAGAAATGCATCAAATGCACACAGTTTTTTCAAGGAGTATCGAGTTTTGATTTCAGATCTCAAGTATGTTATTATGTTCTCAATAGGGTGAGAACTCAGATATCTGTGTGGTTTGAGTACCAGTTGTTCACTTTTGGATTGTTCCATGTTGTCTTGTAGTTGTGGAACAGGATCAGGGCCAGTATTTTCATGTAGAATTCCCCCTGTCATGTTGTGTGGGGTTGTTGAACCTGGTCCATCACCTGTTCCATCTGCCATAGGTGCTTGAATGTTGTCATTGCTCCTCACCAGTCCAAGCTCGTCATCTTCTGGTTCCTGTCTCTCAGAAAAGTGTTAGTTTAATCAAAGACAACATGTACGCTTTCTTCTACACACGTAGTTCTTTTATTGTATATTTTATAAGCTTTACTTTATGTTGAATATCCCAATAATACTCCCTCGTCACTTTTGGGATCAAATTTTCCTAGAGAATCTTTGCCATTATTATGCACATAACACTTGCATCCAAAAGCCCTAAGATGAGATATGTTGGGCTTTCTCCCTTTTAGTAATTCATAGGGAGTTTTCTCTTCCAGAGGGGTCATGCATCTATTAATAATGTAGCATGCAGTGTTAATTGCTTCTACCTAGAAGCTGTGAGGTAGTTTGCTTGATAGAAGCATGGTTCTTGCCATGTCTTCAAGAGTTCTATTTTTCCTTTCAACAACCCCATTTTGATGTGGGGTTCTAGGAGCAGAAAAATTATGATTAACACCATTTTCATCACAGAACTCAGAAAACTTAATATTCTCAAATTCAGTACCATGGTCAGATCTCATTGATGCCAGTTGATGTCCCAGTTGATTTTGGATTTTCATAATAAATGAGGTGAATATATCAAATGCTTCATCCTTAGATGACAGGAATAAGGTCCAAGTGAACCTTGCAAAATCATCAACTAGCACCATCACATATCTCTTACCACTTTACTTAAAGTTCTAATAGGACCACATAGATCCATATGAACCAGTTCCAACGTCTTGGTGGTTATGACCATTTTCTTAGGTTTGAAAGAGGACCTTACCTGCTTCCCTCTGGCACATGCCTCACAAACTTTGTTTTCCTTGAACTTAATGTTAGGAAGTCCTACCACTAAGTCCTTAGAGACTAGTTTGTTAAGCTGAGTTAGACTTGCATGACCAAGTTGTTTGTGCCACAGGTGGGGATCACTGTCTGACACACTTAGATAAGTGAGTTCATTTTCAGATAGTGTGGACAAATCTATGACATAAATGTTACTCATTCTTTTTTCCTGCAAAACAAACTTGTTAGTAAGCATGTTAATCACAAAGCATTTTGAGGAAGTAAAATCAACCAGGTTACCTCTATCACATAGTTGTGATACACTGATCCGACTATATTATAAGCCATCTATAAGATACGCATGTTCAATGGATCGTGTATCATCCTTGCCTACTTTACCAACCCTAATGATTTCACCTTTCTTTCCGTTTCCAAAGGAGACATTTGCTCCTTTGAGACTTTCAAGTGAAAGGAACTGTTCCATGTTCCCAGTCATATGTTTTGAGCAGCCACTATCCAACTACCAAATATGGCTGCCTCCTCTCACTTGAACCTACAAAAGGAAATCAGGGGTTAGTTTTAAGAACGCAAACTAGTTTGGGTCCTTTTCTATGAGAGAATGGATGAATCCGATTTTTTCTAGCCAAATTTGGTAGCCTGTTTTTCTTTTTAATGAATCTCTCATTTTTCTGATTGGCCTTCTCTTTTACAGCACACTCATATTTATGGTGGCCAGTCTTCCCACAGTGGGTGCATATTTTATTTTGAGGTAATGTGAGATACTTTCTTATGGGATCCCACTTAGACAATTGACTCCCAAAACTAATCCCTCTTCTGTTGCAACTGTTATTATCTTGAAGCCATATCAGGGCGTTAGAGAATTTATTCCATTTAAAGGTTCGATGTAATTCATGTTTGACTTTGCCAAGTTGTTCATTAAGAGTTCTTATTTTCTCGTCCTTGGCATACATCTTATCGTTTAATTTTCCTATGTTTTCTTCTAACATGACATGAGAGTGATCAACTACCTTTTTACTGGATCCTAGTCTTAACTTTACGTTTTTAGATTTTAGCTCTAGAATCTCAGTTTCGAGTGGATGAACCTGGTTCATCAAGACAATGTTTTTTCGGATTCACTGACCCTTATCTCCAGGTCCATGCATTATGCTTTTAGCATTGCACACTCTTTAGATAGTTGATCCTTCTCTTTGGTTGTTTCCTCAGAATCATCTATGAAGTCAAGTAGCAACTCAGAGAGTTTCTCCTTAGATAAAAACTTTATTTTAGTTTTAAGTTGTGAGATACTTACCTATGGTTCTCAATAAGTCTCCTCATCACATTCTCCAATTTCCATGAGAGCCTGATCTTCTGTCTCACCATCTTCTGATTCTTCATCTGAACTTTCCCCCCAAGCAGCAACCATAGCTTTTGTTATGTTAGTCTTGGGTTGAACCTATTCCTTCCTCCTGTTCCTTTTCTCATATCTTTCCCTTTTCCACTCTACTTCCCAATGAGGACAATTTTTAATGAGATGGTCAATTTTTCCACATTTATACCATACCTCATTAGCTGGCCTTTCTGGTGCCTTTTCCTTGTTGGATTTTCCTCCCCTGAAGATGACTTTCTTCCTCATGAGAATGTTTCTGAATTCTTTGGTTATCATGGCCATCACATCCTCCTCCAAATCAGCTCCCTCAGTAATCCTCAGTGCTATAATTCTTTCCTTCTTTGGGCTATCCATCTTCATGGTTTGCATTCTGAGTTCATACGTAGTGAGGTTCCCAATAAGCTCATCCAGTCTAAGGGTTGCCATATTTTTGGATTCCTGGATAGTAGTGATCTTGCTTTCCCAGGAGATAGGCAGAACCCTTGTCAAGATCTTTTCTACCTTGTATTCTTCAAGTATGATTTGTGCAAGAGACTTGAGTTCATTTGTCAAGGTTGTGAACCTTATAAACATTTCCTGAATTGTGTCTCCTTCTTTCATAGTGAAGTTTTCATACCGAGAGTATAGTAGTGTACCTCTAGACCTCTTCACTTGAGTTGTTCCTTCATGAGCTACTTGTAGAGTATCCCAGATTTCTTTGGCAGTGGTGCATCTTTGGATTCTATTGTATTCATCTTGTCCTAATCCACACACTAGCCACTTCTTTTCTTTGGCATTCTTCTCCCATTTTGTTAGATCCTCAGCCGTGCAGTCAGCCCTAGTCTTAGGTACATCTTCACCTTCAGCAGTTTTCTTCATTGTTGCCAGTGGTCCATCAGTGACTATGTCCTAGAGTTCATAGTCCTCTCCAATAAGGTGGCCCTTCATTCTATTCTTCCACCAAGAATATTACTGGCCATTAAAGAGTGGTGTTCTTGTAGTTGAGTGAGCTTCCAAATTCCCAGGTAGTGCACTCATCTTGATATTTTCCATGGTGTTAGCCTTTTCAAGGATAACCTGCTATGATACCAATTAATGTTTTAAACGTCAATACCACACAATATTATAAGTTAATTGTGTAGTACCTAATTTTCGAGTGTTGTCTAATAAGAAGAACCTGGTTCTTCTTGGTGTACTACTTACTACTATTTGCGGATATAAAACAGTAAAGTAAGGACACATATTTTTATGTCGAAAAACACCTGGCTCAAAAGCTGAAAAAATCACGACCTACTCCTCAGTAGGATTTGCTCAAACACTTAACTAAAAACTCTAAGCCAAACAGACTTACAAAATAAACTCTTTTGTAATACTAGGACTAACTCTAATCCTCTTTGTATCAACTAACCTCTAGCTAATTTCTATAGACTTCAAGCTAACTCTAACTTGAATAGTGTGTACCTATTACAATTTGCTTCTAAGAAAGCTGAAAAGATACAATGTTAAAACTCCTACTACAACCAACTAGATTCAATGATAAACGATGGAGCTGTTTCCTCTAGTTGAACTCTAGCCTCTGCACAATACTTTTGTTTGCAAATAACCTGGGAATTTTGCTTGTAGAACTTGATTCAATTTAGTATTTGTGCGTCTTTTTGTGTTCTTGATTTCAGTAGTAATACTTTGAGTATTTATAAAGTCAGTTGTTGAGTTCTGGCCGATTCTACCTAGAAGAACAAGTTCTTATCAAACTCAACTTCCTTCCTTCGTCTTTGTCATTGTTGAATTCATCTTCTATTCTCTTCATCAATTTGCAATCTTTTCGTACTAGGAGACATCCTTTTAGTTCTTTGATACTCAACAATCACTGATCTCTCCTATGCTTGTATGATTCTTGTGCCAACTGCTCCGTTCAGGTGTGTATTCTTTGATGGACCTGGTTCAACTTGTCAATATTTGTCAATATTCAAAACCCATTCACTTATATGGGCCAACATACTCCACCTCCATTATACAGGTATTTTCTTTACCTTAAATATAACATTAAACAGCGTAGTGAGCCACTCCAAACCTACCCGCCCCGCGCTCTTCTGGAATTCCACCAGGGTTCGTCTAGCCCCGTTGCTCTGCCCCTAGACATCTTATGCAGTGCTCCTTCCACCTCCTGTACCATAATCCGCCTACAGTACCCAAAATCCTGCCGACTCTCGGAGTGCTCCAACTTACTCAACACAGTGCGTCTATCCCCCTCCTCATTCAACAGTTTATGGAAGTATGTCTACCATTTTCTCCTAATGAGTGCCTCGTCCATCAACACTTTACCATCCTCGTCCTTGATGTACTTGACTTGGTCTAAGTCACGGGTTTTCCTCCCCCTCACCTTGGCCAACCGGTATAACCTCTTGTCTCCACCTTTTGCCTCGAGCTCCTTGTACAAATGAGCAAATACTGTGTTTTTAGCCGTCGTAACTACTAACTTTGCCTCTTTCTTTGCCTTTATGTAACACTCCCGATAAGTCCTTTTGTCCTCATCGTTTGTAATCTCTACTAGCTTCAAATAAGCAGTTTTCTTAGCTTCTACTTTCCCTCGAGCATCCATTCCACCACCAGTCCCCTTTATGACCCCCAGGAGAACCATTTATGACCCCTAATACCTCTCTAGCAGCTACCCTAATGCAATCCTCCCTCATGGACCACATACTAGATGCGTCCCCATACTCATCCAGGTCCTCATAACCAACAACTTCTCCCCTAACTCCTCAGCTTTGTCCTTGGTCAAGTTACCCCACTTGATCTTAGGTTTTTTGCACCCCGCCCTCTTCCTCCTACTCCTCTTGATCTCCAGGTCCATAACTATGAGCCTATGCAGATTCATTAGGTGCTCACTCGGGATGATCTTGTAGTCAGTGCACATACCTTTATTGCATTTCCTGTAGATAAGGTAATCAATCTGAGTCTTGCCCATTTAATTCGAAAAGTGACCAAGTGCTCTTCCCTCTACAAGAAACTCGAGTTAGCTATAACCAAATCAAAATCTCTAGAAACTCCAACAGCGAATTACCTCCCTCATTCCTATCCCCAAAATCGTACCTGTTATGCACATAACCATAACCCCTAGATTTAGCCCCAATGTGACCATTGAAATATCCGCCAATGAAAAACATCTCTGTGTGTGGGATACCACGCACCATCTCGTCCAAATCCACCCAAAATGGCTTCTTAATCTCCTGGTTAAAACATATCTAAGGAACGTATGCACTAATCATGTTTATAGTAAACCCACTAAGTACTAACTTAATACTCATCAACCCATCACTTACCCTCCTAACCTCAACCACGAGCTCCCTGAGATGCCTGCCTACTAAAATACCTACCCCGTTCTTACCCCCAACACCCCATGAGTACCATAGTTTAAACCCGTCTACATATTGTGCCTTAGTACCATTCCATCTAGTCTCTAGAACACACGCTATGTTGATATTCCTCTTCTGGAGAATCTTAGCTAACTCTATAGACTTCCCCGTCAACGTCCCAATGTTCCAAGACCTAATTCTCAACCTACAGGCTTTCTTACCCCCTTCCCACCCTTGGACCCCACCCCAAGACCCGCCCGAGGAGATGACTTTACTCTCAGATTGTTCACTACCACCACTATAAGCAAAAGGTATTAGGTGAACGCTACCACTAAGAACCAAAATCTGGAATGAAGGACTATAGCTTACAAACCCGAGAGATAAAAACAACTCAAAGGAGTGACTACGAGAACAGAAATGTGAGGAGGCACTAGAACAGTGAATCTACCACGTCTACGAAACTACCCCTATGCAAACACAGAACTAAAATGAATTGATGAAACCTTAATCTTAAAACAATAATAGAAAAAGATAGAAAAAGCAATTAACCCAATCAACATTGCCGGCAAGGCAACAATAAATAGATATGTGCAAATACAATTCAAGAAAGATGGAACCTGGATCACAGTCGGGGATGTTCGGACACGCTTCCAAATCCGTTGGCTGCTGCTATTCTGATGGATGCCGAAAATACTTGTGCTCCAGCGAACTTTCAATCGAAAGACTGATAAATCCCCAAATGAAAGAACGAACTTTGCCGGAAATCAATCAGCTCAACAACAATTCATCAACTGCTAATAATAATTCCAACAAGTCAAATTACAATTTTTTTAGCAACGAAGATTGCCAACCCAACAGCGAAATATCAAATGCAATATCAGGTACAAAGCAAGTTTGAAGTGTTGTATGGAAAATAGGATGAAATATCCACTCAAGAAGTTACTTTGACAATAACTTCGGAATGCCTAATTGAATTTCTCTATCAAAACCCCAATATGAGAAATAAAATCCAAAGTATTATAGGAACTTCACTAATATGCTAAAATTTTAAACTCCAGGATAGAGTGTCGAAATTTAGAACTCCAAGAAAAATTGAAGTTTGGATTTAAAATAGAGGTTTTAAACTTATTACACAAGGAGAAAAAAAAGAAAAGAAAAATGGAAGTTGTTAGTAAGAGAAGAAGCAAAATTTCAAGAAATGGTGTAATTTCAGGTTCTGTATGGGAAAAAAGGATGAAGTATCCACTCAATAAGTTACTTTGACAATGCAAATTCAAAGTTTGCGCACAAAAATTTCGCCGAAAAGCAAAACAAAGAAGTAATAAATAAATCTTACCCATTTCCCTCAGGCCTGATGATCATCCTATGATAACAATCATCCCACAGTTCATATGGATGTTCATCGTCCGATGAATCTCAAGCGTGCGTAGAAGGGGAGGCATCTGGTTCAATGCTACTATCCAGAAAGCGAAGTCTAGAAATTCTAGGAGACGAACTTCGTGTAGAGGAAGACGAGGTCATTGATGAAGATGGATGCGATCCAGACCACAACTACGATACGGGTGGCTGAATTCTAGATGGATGTGATCCAGCTGGTGGTGAAGTAAGTGGATAAAGTGACGGGTGTATCACCACATGTCCCTATGACTACTGACTCGATGGACTCATGTAACTATATGCAGGATCATATGAAGGAAGCGGGGTATAGCCCAGTGGTGGGGAATGGAAAGAATACTGTTGGGCGGGCGAATGGTAGGTAGTCTGATGAGTAGATGGATGTGGTGAAAAAGATGTATGCCTATAAGATTGTTGTCGTCCAGTAGAAGCGGGGTGTAGCATTATCCTCATGATCAATAGGCCTTTTATCCTAGTAGACCTACCTCAAGCCTTATCGGCCATCTGCATAAATTAAAGAAAATGTTAGAATTGAGAATATAAATCTATATAACTTGAGAGCGCGTGAAAAAATTTATATTCTAGTCATCTTCGAAGTATCCTTCCTCGTTCGAAAATTCTTCCTCTTCACTTATTTCATTTTCATTGGGTGATTCTTTGTCCTCATTTACTACGATTGTTATTTCCTTCATATCAACTTCTTCTAATATGCATTGAGGATGCTCCAAGTCATTTTCTAACTGATCATCCACCATTTGGTTAACACTTGAGGTATCAGCTTTGTAATAAGCATCATAACTTCCACCCTACCAGCATGATTAGTTTTGATTACAACCAACCAATCATCATTATTCCCCCGCACTGGATATTGAGCATAATACACTTTCCTAACTTTTTCTGCAATTATAAATGGATCATAGTGATAATACTCCCTCTTTTTTTAAACCTCAAATATGTTGTACTGCGAGTGTAGTTGGGTCAAACCACTTGCATCAGAAAAGTATGATCTTCTTATTTGGCCAACCTGAATATGATCATTCTAGAATCTCTTTGATCACACCATAATAGTCATTTTCCCCAACCTGGTTGCCTTCACCACCTTTGACACACATCCCAATGTTATTTCTTTTTTTATATACTTCGAGCTTTCCTCGGTGTAAAATTTGTAACCATTCACAAAATACGACATAACCATCGGTGCAAGTCCCCAAGATATATCTTTCAAAAATTGATTAACGATGTTGTTTGGATTATTGACCTACATGTAGTGTTAAATAAATCACAAGTGAGCAAGTATATTCACAAGTGACAAAGTATGTATATTAACATGTGAGAAAGTACGTAAGATGCAGTTGCACTGTCACGACCCAAAATCCACTATAGGTCGTGATGGCACCTAACGCCACCGTTCGGCAAGCCAACGGTTATCAATCAACTTAGTTACTCATTTTATTGTTTTTGAAATCATAAATATCATTAAATAAATAGAGTAAAATCTGGTACTCCTAGATCGCCCGTGATTTTATTTTTCAAATTTTCATATAAAATACAAATTACAAGGCAAAATGATAATAATTACGTGAACTACAATAATGACCATCTAGTTGTAACTCTTAAAATCAGGTGTCACAAGTGCAGGAGCATATACTAGAAAATATAATGAAATACAATATATGTCTGGAATACAAGTTAGATAGAAGAATGTAAATAACTCTGATAGAAACGCTGTATGTTGTGGGTCGTAATATGGAATGCAACACACCGTAAAGTCCCCACAATAAGTCATGTCATTGCGCCCCAAGGACCACCATCTACATATATATACCTGCACAATGTAAAGCCCTGTGAATTTCCATAGCTAAATCAATCAATTTCGAGCTTAGGAATACAATTTAATGTACACCCGAACTACATAAGAAATTACTGGAGTGGATAGAGTTATTTGGATACTTGGGGATAATTATTTTATTAATCGTGAGAGTTTTAATGATAAGGACCACTTGGAATCTAATTTCAAAGAAATAAATCTAAAGAAAATACAGTGAGCTATGTCCCCATAGCACATCTATAACACAAGAGGGAAGCTGAGAAATTTAGCAAAGCAGTGAGCTAAAGCCTTATGGTACAGGGATAGAACCAGTTGAAAAATATTGTACCTGGTTTAGCAAAGCAGTGAGCTAAAGCCTTATGGTACAGGGATAGAACTAGTGAGAATTGAACCCTCGTGGTGTCCATGCAATTGGTGTATGTTCCAAAGTTGAGCGTTATAGAAATTGCTTCTCCCAATATGCTTGGGTTGCAAGAAATATATGTGCAATATGTAATTCAATGATCTCATTATGCTAACTTGTCATTTGAGGATGTGTTAAAGATGTGGATTATGTGGTAAAAATGCCTAAACTTCAAATCGAGTTTGAATAATGATGTGTTATGCCAAAGTATGTGAAAACCTCTATATCAACGATTTATAATCACTCATGTGTGTACTTATTATCTTGAATTGAAAGTCTTGTTGCTGAAATTGATAATAACGTGAAATGTGGGAAAAGAACATAGATTATGAAATGCGGCCAAGTGTCAAGTATGATGTAAATAATGTTGCCACAAGTACCGATGAATTGATATATGTGAAAGAAATATGAAATGAGATGATTGATGGAAAATGGTAATTTCTTGGGTGAGACGGCCTAGCTGATCAGGCCGTTATCGGACGCCATGCCGCACACATGGTGTTACTGTGTTACATTGAAATTAGAAATTGAAACTGGAAATTAAAATTGGAATTGAGATTGAGATGAATTTCTCCAATGATGCGACCTAGCCGATCGGGTTGTTATCGGACCCTGTATAAAAGTATGGTGGTATTATGAATGATGAGGTATCGATACTAATGATGTCCCAATTTAAAGCTATGGAAAATTTACTTGAGATCTTATGTGATCCTTGATCTGGTGTTGTGGTGTTGTTTAAGGCTTTTATTGAATTTATGATTACTTCATTCTTGTATTATTGTTCTTTCTAATAAGATGGTGTTTAGTTATACATACTAGTACTATTCAACGGTATTAACATCCCTTTTGCCGGGGGCGCTGCGTCATAAATGGATGCAGGTGATTCCACAGCAGGCAGTGCTGACCATCTTTAGTAGTATATCATCCTCTTCCGGTAGTATTAATGAGCCCCATTTAATTTGGGGGCTATGCATCTTTTGTCCATATTTTACCATGTTTTGAGGTACTACCGGGGCCTTGTTGTCGGCATTGTCATGACTCTCTTTTGCATATTTAGAGGCTCTGTAGACACTATGTGGGTTGTATATGGGTATTGGAAGGGTCAGTGGATTGTGTTTTGGACCCTTGTTCTTTCAAATTTTGAAGTGTACGAAATTTTGAAATACCAATGACGTAACAAATGAATCGATTTGGAAATGTTTAAAACATCTTCATATGGTGTAGTTAATAATAACCTGTTTTCTTTGATCAAAATGAGTTGGTAGAAAGTGTCTAATAGGTTTACTCAATCGTGTTCACTCGATTGAGCACCGATCGCGCCTCCCTAGGTTGATGCGTGAAAAACTTGGTATCAAAGCCTAAGGTTTTAAAGTGTCATATGATGTATCAGAGCCGTGTCTTATAGTGTCCTTCTTATCGGTGCGTTGTCGACCACATCTATAATTTGGAGGCTACATGGACATATAGGAATTTTACCCTCCTTAAACACTCCATATCATGTGATAAAGCTTGACAATAACATTGTCTTCTAAGTTGTACGTTCAGGTTCAAGGTAAGTTTAAACGCTCTTTCGTCTATTCCAAGTAATGTTGTCATATGACATGACAAATGGGCAAAGGCCTGGATATTATGAAGATGACACATATATCATGTTGAACGAATGGTATGGACATATAAGATAAGTACAATCATTCAAGCATATGTTTATTTATGATGTCCATGTTGAGAAACGTACAGTAGAGTCATGCGAGGAAGCGGATAATGTTATATTTGAAGAGTCTAGTGCATGTAAGTATGAGGATGTAAAGAGTAATATAATTCTAGAATTAGAGCGTATTGGTCCTCATTCCATACTTTTTTCAACATTGAGTTTGGATGATGACATGGAAATCGAGTTATCTGAGCCTTTGAAGGAGCCAATGAATGAGGAACGCGGTGCCTACATTCTTGAATTCATCGTGCCAGAGAGACAGAATTACATACCTAATATGAAGACTAGGAAGTGTAAAACCCGATACTGGTTGCTTGGCCCAATTAAATTTGTCTCACCACTCAGGGAGCATAACAGAAATCTTGAAGACAAATTAGTTCGAGGTGGAGGCAAAAAGTGGTTCAAGTCGTGCCGCGACGTTAAATCAGACGCTTGTTGGGAGGCAACCCAATTTTACTGCTTTCTTTTATTTTTGTTTATTTTTATTTTATTTTATTTTTATTATTTTTTAGTATTTATTTCTGTTTTTTAGGATTATGATCATAGGAAGCAAAGACATTGGAAGACTGCAAAAGTGAGCTACACGGTGAGGACTAAGTGTGTAGTGCCCACACAAAATACAATGCTTGGGGGAAGTCTGAGTAGCTCATGAGTCACTATTGCTTCGGCTTTTGGCCTACCATGGAGTCTCGTTCACCCTCTTTAATATTATAGTGTGCATTGAGGACATTGCAAAATTTGAAGTGTGGGGTGAGGAGATCGTTTGGGTAAGTGTCTGCTATTTTAGCTTAGTTGTAGTACTTGTTCTTAAGGGTAATAGTTTCTATGCTATTTTAGCTTAGTTGTAGTACTCTTTCTTAAGTGTAGTAGCTTTTGTGGAAAAAAAAACGAAAAAAGTAGAAAATTTGGACTTTTCTCGACGATGGATCTCCTAGACAGTCTCCTTGAGTGATTAAAGTTTAAACAAAAGTCCAAAAACATGTCATTTAGCTTTCTTTAGGTAGTATGATCCCATGTGGTTTTTTTGTGACTTGGTTCTTTTTCATGGGATTTAGTTTGAATCAGGTAGTAGTTTTTCTTTTATTTTTTTATTTTTTGAATACATTAGAATATAGAGAATAAATAGATGAAGAAAGATGAGATTCCTAGGTGCCTTGACTTGTTTGATTGTAGCATATTGAGGATTTGGCATGCATAGAATCTTTCCTATGTTTTAAAATTTATATGATGCCTTTATAAATTAGATAGCATGTTCTGTGGTGCCCATGTCTCGTTTACTTGACTTAGATAGTAAGTCATGTGCCATGTTTGGTTGAAGATTTTTGTGTAGTCCATGTTTTTGTAATTGAGTCTAGAACTTGCTCGGTATGTGAGTTGAATAGAAATTTTAGGTGATGCTCGGTTTCAGAAATGATTTTAGGCTTTCTATGATCTTTTTGAGCTTATCGCATACCATAAAAAAATTTATCCCTAGTTACCTTTTTGAGCTTATAGAGTTTTATTTGGCACCCACATTACAAGCCTATGCATTTTTCTTGTTCTTAATTGATATTGTTTTGATCATTTTACCTCTTGAAGCACTTTAATTGTTAAATGAGCGCTAAAGGAAGTAATAAGGGACTGTGTGTGGGGTAGATTTTGAGTGGAAGCAATGAAAGAAAGAAGGGTGCAATTATTTTGTAAAATAATACACCACTAGCAGAAATTGAAAAAGAAAAAAAAAGAGAAAAATATGGAAAAAAAGGAAAGAAAAATATAGATAAATAAATTGTTCTCTTCCTCTTGCTAGAGGGTTGAATTAAAGTAGTGCTTAAAGAAGAAGGGAACGTTGTTGCGATGATTATATTTGTTAAATTGAAGTGGTGTTGAAGAATTTGCATTTAAGTTATTTGATGATGTGTTAAAGTGCTTAGGAGGGTGAACCACTATTCCAATATATATCCTACCCGTCCCTTAGCCCACATTACAACCATGAAAAGGTGCTAATTTATTTTAGATCGATCGACCTTACATTAGTAGAGATTACGTTAAGGGCAAGCCTATGGTACCAATTGCATGCATGTGACTTCTTTGTGAGAGTGAGCCATTTCCTTTGATATATGTGAGTCCTTAAACTATATTTGATTATGAGATTCGGATGTGTGGATTGAACTTACTCTTTTCGCTTTTGTTGTGAGGGAACATGGTTTCACGAGGGATAGGCAACATATTAGTCTTCTCTAGTATGTTGGGTGTTCAAGCCATGAGTGCATTGTGACATTGAGTCGGTTTTTGAGACTAGGAATGTTATGAGAATGTTGTCTTTGTTTTAATATTTTTGAAGAATGACACAAGTTAAGGGAAGTGTATGTTATTGCATTTTCTAGGGTTTAATAGTTTCTATCAATCGTGGTCATTGGTGTAGAGTGCTCAAAGATAGAGTTATTTGTAGGTTGACTAGAGAACGAGCAACAAAGTGTGGGGTGTTGATAATCGGCTTAATGTATGCATATTTTGATATATATATCGCCTCACATTTTGCTCATCTCTCAACGATTTGAGATGTTTAATATGATTATTTGTGCTAAATTTTTGTGTTACTATGTGTAGGGATCATTCGGATGCAATTTGGGACGAAAGAGCGCGAATTGGAGCGAAGTCGAGACAAAAAGGAAAAAAGAAAAATTAGAGGGCCACAACCAGCGTGGGGCGCTGGCTGTGGCGCAATTTACAGTAGCTAAAATATTTGAGCCCCATGGCCAGCGCACCACGCTGCCCTGGACGCTCAAGATGGGAAAGTGGTCTTTTTCGACTAGGACTCGGTTATTTCGACCCCTAGACGCCCCGAACTCATATAAAAGGCAAGATAAACTTATTTTTAGAGGGGAGGATGTTTTTGAGAGGAAAACACAAGCACATAGCCTTCGTGAAGGCCATAATTGGACTTTTCTTCCACCAAACTTAGTATTTTCTATGTTTCTTTGTATGATTTTTTGTTGTTTAGCTAGCATGTGTATGTGGAGCTAAACATCACGTTCTAGGGTTGTGGTTCTTTCACGACTATTGTTATTCAGTTATTGATATTGATTTCTTGATTTATCATATTGGTTTATTTATTCAATTTTATGCTTGATTTTTTGATTGTTTGATCACCAATTGAATACTATCTACGAATCTAGAATTGAATTCCAAAGTGGGAATTCTAGATTGAATATAGGATTGAGAAGAGCAAGTTCTTGAACCTAGACATCGGGGAACTGATTCGTGGTTAGGATATACATATACCTAATTGCCTTGCTTGGTTGATTTACTGGAAATATAAATGCATTCTTGTTAATTCTAATTTCATAGACATATAGGCATTATGTTAGCTTGAATAAGAGAGTAAGAACTCGACAGATTCTTATGACCAATGTTAACCCTATAAACCAATAAACTAGATAAATTGGTTAATTATTCAATTGAAGTATACAATAGGAATGTAATATAGCCCATAACCCTAGATCGTTTTCATGACATTGATAATATAAAAATATGTCCTTCCTCTGTTTAAAGTTCATTAATTATTTTCTTTTTAGTTTAATTACTTTAGCATCACCACTTTTAGATTTAATCCTTGTTTAGATAATTAAGATAGTCAATTAATAGTTAATCACATATCCTCTTGGGTTCAACATCTAAGTTTTTGTAACTTTACTACTTGACGACCGAATATACTTGTGTGTGCATTTGGTCGTAACAACAGCCCTCCAAAACTGCGGTGTAAACTTAGTACCTCTATCTCAAATCCTGGTACATCTTCGCGACACCCGGATGGATGGAATACCTTGAACTGTGGGTCTCCTTAAAAATCAACTCCCGAAGCCCATCTACATTAGGAAGACATATTTGGCCCTGCAACCTTAACATGCCGTCATAAACAAATATTCAAATCCCTAGTACCACCTAGCTGGACCATGTCTTGAAGAAAGAGAAAGTGGGGTTCATCATACTGACGCTCCCTAATACTGTCATAAAGAGAAGACCTAGAGACCACTCAAGAAAATACCGGAATAGACTCCAAAATATCCAACCTCACAAGCTGGTCCGCTAAGGCCTGAACATCCAGTGCCAAAGGTCTCTCCGCTGCAGGATGATAAGCTAAACTCCCCAAGTTCTCCGTCCAGCGACTCAAAGCATCGGCCACCACGTTGGCCTTCCCCGGACGGTATAAAATAGTGATATCATAGTACTTAAGAAGCTCCAACCATCTCCGTTGATGCGAATTAAGGTCTTTCTGCTTTAACAGATCCTGCAGACTCCGGTGCTTAGTATAAATCTCGCAATGAACCCCATAAAAATAATGACGCCAAATCTTCAAGGTGTGAACAAATGCTTCTAACTAAAGATCATGCACTGGATAATGTTCTCATAGGTCTTCAAATGGTGTGAGGCATAAGCAATGACCATACACTCTTGCATCAAAACACAACCAATGCCTACCCTCGAGGCACCACAATACACGGTATAAGAACCAGAAGCTGATGACAGAACTAAGACTGGAGCTGTGGTCAAGGCAGTGTTAAGCTTCTGAACGCTCTCCTCACACTCAACCGACCACCTGAATTGAGCACCCTTTTGGGTCAATTTCGTTAAAGGCGATGTAATAGATGAAAATCCCTCTATGAACTGTTGGTAGTAACCTACCAAACCAAGAAAGCTCCTAATCCCCCAGGCTGAGGATGGTCTAGGTACACTCTGCACCGCCTCTATCTTCTTTGGATCCACCTGAATACCCTCACTAGACACCACGTGCCCCAAGAATTCTACTTAACTGATCCAAAACTCACACATGGAGAACTTTGCATAAAGCTTCTCATCCCTCGACCTCGGTAATACAATCCTCGCATGTTGAGCATGCTCTTCCTTGTTACTTGAGTACACCAAGATGTCATCAATGACTACAATAACGAAGGAGTCCAAATAGGGATGGAATACACTATGCATTAAATGCATGAACGTTGTTTGGGCATTGGTTAGCCCGAAAGACATCACCAAGAACTCATAATGGACATAACGGGTCCTGGAAGTTGTATTAAGAATATTTGAATCCCGAATCTTCAGCTGGTGATACCAGGCCTCAAATCAATCTTGGAGAATACCCTCGCTCCCTGAAGTTTGTCAAATAAATCATCAATACGAGGAAAATGATACTTATTCTTGATTGTGACCTTGTTCAACTGCTTGTAGTCATTGCACATTCTCATGGGACCATCCTTCTTCTTCATAAATTAGACCGGTGCACCCCAAGGTGACATGCTAGGCCGAATAAACACCCTATCATAAACCCCCTATCAAGGAGTTCCTGAAGATGCTCTTTCAATTCCTTTAACTTCGCTAGTGCCATATGATACAATTGAATAGAGATGGGTTGAGTGCCCGGTAACAAATCAATACCAAAGTCAATATCCCAGTTAGGCAGCATGCCCGACAGGTCTACAGGAAACACATTCGGGAAATCACATATCACCGGAATAAAATCAATGGCAGGAGTCTCTTGACTAACATCTCTCACAAAAGCCAAGTAAGAGAGACAACCCTTCTCAACCATACGTCGAGCCTTCAAATATGAAATCACTCTACTCGGTACATAGTCTATAGAACCACTCCACTCTACCCTCAGACACCCCAGCATTAGTAAGATAATGGTCTTAGCGTGAAAATCTAGAACAACATGACATGGAGATAACCAATCCATACCCAATATAATATCGATACCGACCATACTTGGTCCACAACAATAGTATCGCCAACTAGAGTAGATTCATCAACAGATGAAACTAATGAATAACGGGGCATATCAAGAAAATGAGTGAAATACGAGGAAACGTATGCATATATAGCACCAGGGTCAAATAATAAAGAGGAATCTCTGTGACTGACTGAGACAATACATGTGATCACAGTATCTGAAGCAATAACATCTCGTATGGATGGGGGCATAGAAACGAGCCTGACTAACCCCTGATCTTACTCCCCCTCTCGGGCGACCCCTAGTTGACTGGGCTCTGCCCCTAGCTAGATGAGATCCACCCCTAGCTGGTTGGGCGAGTGGTGGAGGAACGGGTGCTGATGCCGTCGTCTGAGTAATCCCCTGTTGAGTCCCACCTAACAACCTAGGGAAATATCTCATAATGTGTTTAAAATCCCCACACTTGAAACAACCCCTCCTCTGACGAAAGTGCTGCTCCGGATGCCCAAAGGAACAACCCAGGGATACCTGAGCGGATGGGGCATGATGAGAACTCTGTGCTGCCAGTGCACTGAATGATGGCTGGCCCTGCTGATGAGTTTGAGAACCATGGCCAGATGATGCACCACGGTGAAATGGGCGAACTGATTGAGCATGCCTTTATGGACGCCCTCTGTCGTGATAAAATTGACTCCCCCTGAGGAGCACCATTAAATCAACACAGTTCATGAGACCTTTTGGCCTTCCTCTCAACCCTTTCCTGACCGCGAACCATCTGAATCTGCTGAGCAATGTCGACAACTTCATCAAAGGTAGCACCAGATACCTTCTCTCGGGTTAAAAGCAACCGTAGCTGAAAAGTAAGACCACCTATGAACCTTATGATCCTCTCCATGTCTGTGGGAACCAACCAGATAGCATGTCGGTCCAACTCCGAGAACTGTATCTCATACTTCGTCACAAACATATCACCCTGGCGAAGCTGCTCAAACTGTCTGCGCAGCTCCTCTCTACGGGAATGGGGGCACCAACTTTTCCAGAATACCATGGAGAACTACTATAGAGTGATGGGTGCTCCACCAACAGGCCTACGCCTCTCGTAAGTCTCCCACCAGCTGTGTAGTGTATTCCCTGGCACCTGCCCAAGAAATCCTGCGCATCCTCTCTCTGTCTGTGCCACTGAAAGGTGGAGTCGTGATACTCCCAAACCTCTCCAAACTGCACCGAACATCCTCCGGCATAACAAGAACTACATGCTCCTCAGTTACTACTGTTTGGATTCCCTGAACAACTTGCTCCGGTCTGCGGGATGCGTGGGAGTCTGTGTGCCTTCCCTGGCATGGGAAGTGGTTGCGGTCATAGTGATAAAATCTGAGCGAGGGCCTTATAAAGGACAGGAATCACAATAGGCACAAGTGGTGCCTGAGGTGACCCTGCTGGAACATCTACCACGGTAACCTAGTCCTAATCTGGGAAAACTAGGGGATCTACAGGTGTTGCCTCAGCTGCTGCGTGGGCGATGTCTCTACCCCTATCACGGGCTCTGTCGCGGCCTCGGCCTTTTGCGGCCCTAGCTAATGGTACTGGTGGCTGACCCTCTTGACCGATAGCACGACTCCTCACCATCTGTGAGAGAATGAAATAACAAATGTTTGGTTATCAGAATAAACAGATCTCACGACAAGAATCCATGAATGTGAAATTTTCCTAAGGGTTCTGCAAATCTAAACCACGTCGTGATGGCGCCTATCGTGATACTAGGCAAGCCTATTTATCCTGAAATATTACCAATTTAAATATAAGAGTTAAGTAACGGTTTTTCAATGGTAGAGATACCCATAAAATCAAAGCGAAATTCGAATTTGAAAATAAAATGCAGAAAACGAACCCCAAACATCGGGGTGTCACTAAGTCATGAGCGTCTAAATCTATAAGCTATTACATCAATTATCTAACTATCATTACAACCAGAAATGGAAATAGAAGGAGTAACAAGGTCCTGCGGACGCTGGCAACTACCTTGCAGTCTCTGAAGATAAGCCAGCCTGGACTCAACAATCGCCGCGCTCAAACACACCTGGATCTGCACATGAAGTACGTGGTGTAGTATGAGTATAACCGACTCAACAAGTAACAGTAATAACTAAGGAAATGAGATGTAGTGACGAGCTAAGTAGAAAAATTCGATTAATAATTTTAACAGTTTAGGATGAACATGAGTAAAAAGACAGTTTCATAAATTATCAACTACTACAAGGAAAATAACAGATAAATGCAACAACAACAGAATATATGAAACCACACAAGCACTGTCACTCAATTGCTCAACCCTCAATGCACACGCTCAATAGGTACCTATGCTCACCGTGGGTGTTCAGACTCCGGAGGGGCTCCTACAACCCAAGCGCTAATCTATACAGACTACTCACGTGTTGCATGGATAACTCACATGCTATCATTTCATATCTATCTCCACAACGACAACTCACATACTATGGTATCAATTTGTATCCGCACGTTCAACTCACGTGCTATAGTACCATATCTCACAACAGGCCCTCGGCCTAACTCATTCATGTACCTCCCGAGCCTCACTTTTTTCATTAATAAAGGAAAGCAGTCAAATCAAAGTATCACGGTGTATGAGCAAGAAGATAATAGAGACTGAGGTAAACATGTAAAAGAATCGCTATGACTGAGTATAACTATTGTGAACGTGGATAATGCCTAAACATGATCTCTAACATGAAAACAATCAAGTTCTAGCAGACAGGAAAACACATCAACACAAATAAAGGCTATTAGACTTTACAGCCTCACGGGATGGACCAAGTCTAAATCCCTCACAGTGTACACCCATGCGCCCGTCACCTAACATGGGTGTAACCTTCAAACAATCACATGATATCAAATCTCTGGGTTTATACCCTCAAAACTAGAATTAAAAATGTTACTTACCTTAACAGCGTAGAATCCTACTCCGGGATGCTCTCGTCCCTCAACTCGGTCTCCAAAAGCTCCGAATCTAATAACAACCACTACAATACCATCAACATATGGTGAAGAATAAACAAAAAATCGCGAAGTGTGCAATATATACCTTCTATTAAGGCTTCTCGCACATGCGGCCCTTTCCTCGCACTCGCACGACCGCGCCTGCGGTCCAAGCCCCGCGCCTCGGCAATCCACTGAACCGCCCAAAATCCGCACTTGCGTGCGTCCAAGCTTGCGCAATTTCATTCTACCCTCAACTTCCCAATTTTTTTATCTATGATAAATACACCGCCTTTGCGACCCTCGCACCTGCGGCTCCCTTTCCGCAGGTGTGGAAACACCACAAAATTCCCACCAACAGTTTTAACCAATTCACCAACTCCAAAAACCAATGTGATAACTATCTGAATCACACCAGCAGCCTTCGGGACCTTAACCAATACTACCAGCAAGTCATAATACACGAACTTAGTCGAACCTTCGAAATATCCAAAACAACATCAAAACACAAAAAAAACATCGTATTAAAGCATAAAAGCTTCTAAACTTCCAATTTTTGCAAACAACGCTGAAACATACCAAACCTTGTCCGAATAACCTCAAATTTTGCACACACGTCACAAATAACACTAAAAACCTACTCTAATTCCATGAATTCCATTCCGACTTCGATATCAAATTTTCCCCTACCGACCAAAATCGCCAAACATCCAACTTTTGTCAATTCAAGCCTAATTCTACCACGGACCTCCAAATTAAATTTCGGATGCACTCCTAAGTCCAAATTCACCTAAAGGAGCTATCTGAATCCTAAAAATCCAATTCCAAGATCATTCAAATATAAGCTAACATCCAGTTTACTTTTCCAACTTAAGCTTCCTAATAAGAGACTAAGTGTCTTATTTCACTTCAAACCCACTATGGACCCAAACCAACCAACCTGACAGCATACAATATGGTTGAATAATACATAAAGAAGTAGAAATGGGGGAAACCGTTCTATAACTCTCAGAACTTCTGGCCGGGTCGTTACAGAATCTTACAAGCAAGGAAGTGATAAGTGATACGCGGATGAACACACTTTTCCACAGATATCCCAAAAAGTGTCGAGAGGTGAGAAGGATGAATTCCCAATTAAGGGAAAAAGACCAAGTAACATGCGGAAGAGTACATAGCTATTCACCAAATATTAAGAACGAGGAAAGAAGAAATGGGTGAATCGAAAAGTAGTTCATACCAGAATGGTTGACTCGCCTGGAGCACTAGTGTTAATATAAGGTATAAAGGACTAATCGTAATGCAACCAACTTGGGTGACACTGAATATCAACTAAAAGATCTAGAGGGAGTTCATGTCTACATATTACAATGGAAATTGAGACTACTGCTGCAGAAGTGGCGGCATGGTAAGCTCAACAAACTAGGCACAATGATACAATGAATTCATAAGAGGTAGAAAAAATTATGGGGAAAAATAATGCTATCAACTATGTATGAGCTAAATGGAATGGGGATGAATGTTCCAGTTAGTAAGAAAAGATGGCACTAGCATATTTTCCAGGCCAAAGGGCGATTAGAAAGGAAAAGACAACACAACCTACCCAAAGGGAAAAGGAAAAAAAGTTAGAAACATATTGAGAGAGGATGAACACTTGTCACGGACCAACATGTTTAAAATGGTAGCTCTTAAACTGCAATACCAGGAAACTCTGTTGGTAGATACAATACTGGGAATAAGGTGAGTTACTCATAGAGGATGGAATTAGGTGGACTAATTCTTACACTTAAGAGGAAAACCAAATGTCGTTGTTGAGTAATTTATGAGGATCTCAAGTTTCCGAGAATGCCCTGTTGGGGCTAGTGACTCTTCCTAAATTGTATATATATAAAGGGTGTTGATATGTGTTTTGGGAGGTGTTTAACAATAAAGACGTATTGTGAGAATGTTCACAAGGGAAGTAGAGCAGTTTCTAAAATTCTATAAAGCATATAAGGGGGGAAAGAGGTTGCCTAAGAACGGTCCGAGCACGTTTGTTTACCTTGAAAATGGTAATTACAATTATATTTGATTATGTGATTCTAAAAATACGTGATCTATTAAATACTAGTTCTTTAGGCAGTAGAATCTAAATGAGAACTGAGAAAACGAAAAGAGTGAAGGGTAACAAAATTATGCAAATCGGGCAGCGGGGAGACGGTTCTCGAGGTTGTTCAGAATGGGCCTCGAGGTCGATCTTAAGAACTTGACAAGGGGCTATCGGGAGTGATATAACAGTATTGAGGGCCTTGGAGGTGGCCTATTTATGATTAATAACGAGTAATAAGTGAAGAACAACGAATTAACAAAATAAATGAAAGGCAATAAATCAATGGAACAATGGTAGAGAATGTTTTAGTTAGAGAGAGAAGGATGTTCTTGTTCTTGTATTGAATATCATGTGTTCTACAAACTGACAAGGGTCCCATTTATATATTAGGAGAAATCCCAACATTTTACATGTGTAATTAATGCACAGAAAGATGGCTGGTACAACCATTTAATGCCACGGTAGGGGCCTGTACTATTTTATGTACTCGGTCATCTTTAATAACGTGCCTTTTGGGTGTTTCCCGCATTTTCATGTTGATCTTCAAATTTTTTCCCCGCCTCGAGGTACATTGACCCCTCAGAATGATTCCTCGAGGAGTGCACTTAAGGGTTAAACTTCAAATTCCGCTCTCATACAGTCGAGGTCGAGGCTCGGAATGTTGTAAGAGCCTTGAAATTGGGCCTCCCCGGTTTTACCGTATACATATAGTCCCTGCGTTTCTTGGAATGAAAAGACTAGAAACAATTTGAATTCAACAAACTTTTTAATTCTTTCGTTATCCTGTCAGTCATGCCACGTAAGCAGTCGATGTATAAGATGCTCAGAGATCATACATGCACAATTTTTGAAAAGATTCAAATTTATTATGTTGGTTGACGTCCTTTTGGCTTTCCTCTGCGTGGTTGGCCCCTATAAATTCTTCTTCTCATGCCTCTCTTCTTTCATTACTTTTCTAACCTTTTCTTAATAGTGTTGTCATTGCTTCTTTGTTGTGCCCCCCCCCCTTTGATCAGCTCCCTCCCATTTTCTTTGAAACCATTCAGCAGGAATGATGAAGGCCTCTAAAACAATCCAACAAGATGATAAATCCCCATCATTTTCACGTTCTTCTACGGGAAAGGCAATTGTCCCCCCGAATTTCGAGGAGTGCATCCCCGGACCCTGCGAATCGACCTCTTATTTTAAGGTTGATTAACCTTCCTCGAAGCCGAGTTATTCTGAACCCATATCCCGATATGTTAGCCTAATAACATACATCGTGAAAGTGATGACCGACTGGCGATGGGGAGACGCGGTGCAAGTGGAGATTCCCTCTCGGGAGGAAGACATAAGAACCCATAAAATCAGCTTCCTCAGCTTATAGACTTATCCATTTACCCTAGGCCTGGTAGGGACGTCTTCACCGTAGATAGACCCTGTCGTTCTCGATTTCTGCAAGCGATATAAAGTGACGCTTGGCCAGATTCACCCATCGTTTTGGTGAAATGTTTACATGATTGTGCATTTTGCAAATATGGTCAAAGGGATGTCTTTCACCCTTGACTACCTGATTAGAATGTACAGTCCCCGACTTTATCGAGGTGGTCTGATTAATCTTTAGCGTCGGCCCTCGAGGGTTTTCTTTGCTTATGCCGATGAATGCAAGGATAGAGGGTGGATGAGTCACTTTTTTTTTAGTCAGGACCTCGGATTTGATTCCATTCGAAAGGATGTCGTTTCCCTAAGAATGGAATACGAATCGTAAGTTAATACATTAATTTTCCTTTGCGCCAATTCTCCCTTGAGCAGACTCCCTTTGACGATGCAGTTTTTGCGTGGTATCCAGATGCGGTTAAGGATCACTCGAGTTGGGTTCGCCAGCTTGATTTTATATGCCTCTATGCCAACCATGTGTGGCACGACTTGGCCATGAAGCTAAAAATCATGGTTGACCTTTCCTTTTGCAATACGTGAGTTCTTTTTAAAAGAGACACCCCCTGAATATGTTCTGACTTCTCATGTTCTGTGTTTTTGTAGGTCTAGGGGAGGCTTCTTTGATTAGAGAAGCATTGCCTGGTGGAGCAGATATCCCAAAACCACGTGTAGAGAAGAAAAGAAAAAGGGAATCGTCGACCGAACCTTTGGAGCCGAAGAGGGCTATAGTTCAAAGGTCTAAGGCCGACTTTGCAGTCTTAGACGAGACAAAAAAATTTCCTGATACTGACCGAGGGAAGTGGAAGCATAACTGCTCCTACCTTTGCCGATTCATTGACCTTTGAGCCGAGGGCCTCCAGATTATAAGTCGATGATGTCATCTTACCTGGGATCGAAGATGTTCTAGAGGGTAGATCGGATGATTTCCTTGACCTGATCATTATCTGAAATATTCCCCAGGGCGAAGGTCACTTGGTAGATGAGTTACAGGAGCCTAGTAGCGATCTAAAAGCCACGATTAGCATAGTCGGGGTTAGTAATGTAGGTGACTCTCCGCCAATTTCAACTTTTTCCTCGATGGAAATATGAGATGCCCCAAATATATAATCTTTCGATGCGGGGGAGCCCCTCGGAGAGAAGGTCATAGCTGAGGGGCTCTTCACTATGGCCGAGAAGAATCCCGAACTTAATGCCTTGCTTATTTTTTAGAAGCTGAAAGCTCTGCAAACATGTAATTTCTTTGTCGATGGCTTCGAGCTTTGACTATCATTTCTCTCACTCTCCTTCTTTTAGGCGAAAGTTCTTTACAATAGGACCACAACCAAGTTTCAGTCCAAGCTGACCCATTACGCGGGGGAGTGCAGAAGATTTTTATCGGAGGCAGATGAGCTCAGGGCTCTTCTCGCCCAAAAGAAGGAAGAGATGCTGGACCTCCGAGCTCGTTTAGAGACGGTGCCTCGGAAATGGAGCGGTCTTAATGAGCATGTAACATAGCCTTCATGTGATTTGTTTTTGTAATTGATATCAGTACTTAACCCTCATTGGGCTGATCTTCGCAGCTTAAGGAGAATGATACCCTAATGTGGGAAGGATTCAGAGCCAGGGATGCTCAGATCCTTGGATTTAAACAGTGTGTGAGCGGGATAACCTCTGAGAGAGACGCCCTCTAAGGGAAGTTAACCTTTATTTAGTATTGCCTTCGTGATGCAAGGGTTGAGAGTAGCAAATATAAGGACCTCTATGCTGAATCGGTCGTCGAGTTATCTTCAATTAAGGCTGAAGCTGATGAACTCATAGCCTCGTATAAAGTCGATGTTGTTGCTGCGAACCGCCAGGCCAAGAAAGCAGCTGAGAAGGCCGAGCTTAAACTTGCCTGAGCTCTTCAGCTTGCCCGCTTAAAGTCTCGGACACAGGCTCTCGAGGGTATTCATGCATAGGGTCTCGATTTGTCTGCTGAGATCGAGAGGGTGAACACCCTAGGAAAGGAATCCGAGACACTACTTGCTTCTAAAGATTTTTCGAGTAGTGGCTTGAAAGATGATGAAGATGAGGGTGATGTCCCCGAGGAGGAAAAGGCCGCTGAAGATCCTGGGGCAGAGGGCCAGGTGGCTGAATGTATAACCTCCGAGGGAGCCGTTGAAGGCACATCGCAGCTGTAGATTAGATTTTCGTTTGTTCTCTCTCCCTGTGGAAGGGCTCCGATTTTGAGCTTTGTAAATATGTTTCGTGAAGTTTTATCATATATAAAAGGTCGTTCTTTATTCCTTGTTTCTTTTCTGGTTTCTTGGAATAGGCTTTAATGCATATAGCTGATTATTCCAATTAATAGGACCTAGAAATGAAACCCTTGGGGTTATAAATTGGCCCTGAGGCTTTTTAGGCTGGCGACTTGGGCTCTTACGAATTTTGTCAGTACAATCTTTAGTGTAGCTGGCGACTCGGGCTCTTATGCATTTGGACCTTAGGTGCTTAAGTTAACAGTTTCGGTCTTAGTCTCCGAGTCGGGTTTCGAGTCGAGCTCAACGGCCCTCAGGTTTATAAATCGGCCCGTCGGATGTCTCTGAGTCACGTTAGTTAGGCCTGAGCCTTATGATGGTGGTCATTGTATTTGGTCGTAGCCTTTTAGTCCCCAAGTGAGATAGCCACGACGTCTATATCGTGGGTATGCTTTTTTAGGGGTCTTACATGTTCGATATATATCCTTGACTTTGATATCGGGATTATGCCTTTTAAGGTCTTACAAATTTGTACATGCCTTGCTTGAGGTCTTACAATTTTTATCTTGCGTCATGGAGGGCTTACGAGTTTGAAGTTGCCAGCCCTGAGGTCTTACTGGTATGAGTCGACTGTCGAGGACAGTCCCTGAGTTAGAGTTGATATTGCCTCATGGATGGCTTATGTCGTTGATATTGCCTCGTAGAGGGCTTATGAGTTCGAAGTCGCCGGCCATGAAGTCTTACGGCTTCGAATTAGATAGCGTGATGAGCTGATAGTCGAGGATAGTCCCCGAGTCAGGGTTTATATTGCCTCATGGAGGGCTTATAATGTTGATGTTTGCTCATGGAGGGCTTATGGTCTCGAAGTTTCCGGCCCTAAGGTCTTATGGATTCAGGTTTTTCATGACTCAGTGGGGTGACTGTGGAGGACAGTCCCCGTGTTGTGGTTGATATTTCCTCGTGGAGGGCTTATAAGCTTGCAGTTGCCGGCCCTGAGGTCTTATGGCTTAAAATTTTTGGTGACTCAATGGGGTGACTTTCGAGGACAGTCCCCGAGTTGTCGGTAAATTTCTGGCTTTGGGGCCGTTTCTTGTGAACATAGAAAATTTCTTTGACGCATGAAGAGTTTTGACGATAAAAAATTCTTCGCTGATTACTTGGTACAAATATACATTTTCACCATCGAGGGTTCGATTATTCTATGTAAACATGGTTCATTCGACCGTTTGTTCCTGTACATTGTTCTCCTGTCGAGACCCTCTTTGGCATATTTTAGTTATATCCCAGGGGGATACCCTCAGTATTTGAGGTTGATCGAAGAGAAGCCTTGAATAATTGGTGAGTTCTCGTTAGGGTTGCATATGGGTGTTGCCTCGTTAAAAACCTCGCCGGTAAAACCCTTTTGGGATAAAATTTGACTTGAGGGAAAAAGAGTGCAACACATGCTTTAAAACCTAAGGCTTTCGAGCTGGAGGGTGCTTTGATTCCTTTCAATCGCACACCTGGTCATAGGTTAGCGTAAAATGTGAAGGAAAGAGGGAGAAGATTGTACCATAGCAATAATAGAGTTTGAGCATTGATATATTCCAATTGGTTTGGAAGTTGCTCGCCTTCCATGGTGTCGGGTTTGTAGGGCCCTTTGCCGATTACTCCGAGGATGCGGTACATTCCTTCCCAGCTCGGGCCTAGCTTTCCTTCATTGGGGTGTCGAGTGCTTCGGGTGACTTTCCTTAGGACTAAGTCCCCGACTCCGAAATGTTGGAGGTTTGCTCTTCGGTTATAGTATCGTTCGATTCTTTGTGTTTTGGCGGCCATCTTGACCGGCGAAGCTTCTCGCTTCTGGTCTAATAGTTTGAGGGTCGTAGTCATGGCCTCATTGTTAGAGTCCTTAGTGGTATGTCGAAACCTAGCGCTTGGCTCTCCTTTCTCGATCGGTGTCAAGGCCTCGGACTCGTATATCAAAGAGAACGGCGTCTCTACTGTGCTCGATTTAGACGTTGTATGATATGCCCATAGAACCTCCGGCAGCATTTCTCTCCATTTTCCTTTCGCATTTTCTAAGTTTTTTTTCAAGTTTTCAATAATGGTCTTGTTTGTTGACTCGGCCTGAACATTTGTACATGGGTGGTACGTCATTCATAGGATTCTTTATATTTTGTGATCCTCGAGAAACTTTATTATTTTGCCTCCGATAAACTGCTTCCCGTTATCACACGTTATCTTAGAGAGGATCTCGAATCGGCACATGATGTGATCCCAGATGGAGTCGATGACTTCTTTTTATGTTATCTTCTCGTAGGCATGTGCTTCCACCCATTTTGAGAAGTAGTTAGTCATAAATAGAATGAATCTAGCTTTACCTGGTGCCGTTGGCAGGGGACTTATGTCCATTTCCTATTTCATGAATGGCCATGGTGATAAGACTGTATGTAGCTATTTATCGGGTTGTTGGATAATTAGCACAAATCTTTGACATTTGTCGCATTTTCGGATGAACTCTTTGATGTCCCTTTCCATGTTATCCCAATAGTAACCTGCTCTGATCACCTTTCAAATTAAAGAATTGGCACCAGAGTGATTTCCGCATGTGCCCTCGTGGATTTCCCGTAGCACGTTATCAGTGTCTCCTAGTCCCAAGCATACTGCTAGGGTCCTATCAAAGGCTCTCATGTATAGAGTTCCATTCTCGTCGAGTGAAAATCGAGTTGCTCTGGTTCGAAGGTCCGTTGATTCTTTTTGCTATGTGGGTATCTTCCCATTTACCAAATAATCGATGTACTTGTTTCTCCAATCCCATGTCATACTGGTGGAATTGATTTCGCCATGGCCTTCTTTGATCACCGACTTGGATAGCTGAACAATAGCCCCGGGGAGTATGTCATCTTCCTCAACAGATGATCGTACGTTTGCCAGTGCATCGGCCTCGCTGTTTTACTCCCGAGGCACGTGGACCAGAGTCCATTCTTTGAAACGATGCAAAGTGATCTGAAGCTTGTCTAGGTACCATTGCATCATGTCCTCTCGAACCTCGAATCTCCCGTTTGCCTGATTTACTATAAGAAGGAATCACATTTTGCTTTGATGACTTTCGCTCCTAGGCATTTGGCCAATTCAAGACCTGCAATCATAGCCTCATACTCGGTGTCGTTGTTAGTCAACTTTGCAGTTCTTATAGATTCTCTAACCTTGCCACCCGTAGGTGGATTCAGAACTATGCCGAGCCCGGATCTTTTCACGTTCGAGGCACCATTGGTGAATAAGGTCCATACCCCCGACGATGCAGCCATTTTTAGTAGAATCTCTTTTTCTACCGCGGGCACGAGGGCAGGCTTATACTCAGCCACAATGTCCGCCAAAACTTGGGACTTGATAGCCGCTTGGGGCTAATATTCGATATCGAACCCCCCGAGTTCGATGGCCCATTGGGCCAGTCGGCCTGACAATCCGGGTTTATGAAATATATTTAGAAGAGGATATGTTGTTAAAACACATATACAGTGACACTAAAAATACGGCTTTAATTTTCGACATGCACTTATTAATGCAATAGTTAATTTTTGTAGGCCTAAGAGCTTAGAAAAATACAAGGGTTAGATTTACATAGTTGATAGGGAATTGCGTACCTTGGTCATCTCGAACCAACACGCCACTTATCGCTACCTCGGACACTGCTAAGTACAAGTATAGTGCTTCATCCTCCTTTGGGGTGTGGAGCAAAGGCGGGCTTGAGAGATACCATTTCAACTCCTCCAAGGCATGTTGGAACTCCAGAGTCCACTCGAACTTGTTTTCCTTTTTAAGTAGGGAGAAAAAGTGATGGCTCTAATCTGATGAGCTCGAGATGAATATGCCTAACACCGCTATCCATCCGGTCATCTGTTGTATGGCCTTCACGCTGTTCACCATCGTGATTTCTTCGATGGCCTTGATTTTGTGGGGTTGATTTCAGTCCCCCTATTTGATACCACGAAGCCTAAAAATTTTCACGAACCTACGCCGAAGGCGCATTTTTTGGGGTTGAGCTTTATATTATAACTTCAAGGATGTCAAAAGTTTCCTGCAAATGAGTCAAATGGTCTTCTACGCGCAGAGACGTAACTAGCATGTCATCAATGTAAACTTCCATAGATTTGCCTATTTGATGTTCGAACATCTTATTCACTAGGTGTTGATACGTGGCCCCTGCATTTTTTAGCCCGAAGGGCATTACATTGTAGCAGTATGTGCCATACTTAGTGATGACCAAATTTTTTTCCCTATCCTCGGGGTTCATTTGAATTTTATTATACCCAGAGTAGGCATTGATAAAGGTGAGGACATCGTGGCCAGCTGTGGCATCAATCAATCGATCTATTTTAGGCAGTGGGAATGAAACTTTAGTGCATGATTTAAGTCCTTATAATCTATGCATATTCTTAACTTGTTCCCTTATTTGGGAACCACTACTACATTGGCCAACAATTCAGGATATTTTACTTCACTGATGGACCGTATTTTGAGGAGTTTTGTTACCTCGTCTTTGATGAACGCATGCTTTACCCCAGATTGAGGGCTCCTTTTTTGCTTCATTGTTTTGAACCCGGGGTCGACGCTTAGCCGATGGGTGGCTATTTCCGGCGGGATTCCTTTCATATCTAAGTGGGAGCAAGAGAATCAATCAACGTTGTTAATAATAAATTCAATTAGTTTCTTCCTGAGTTTAGGTGTTAATCCCGTTCCTAGGTATACCTTTCGATCTTGAAGATGTTCCATCAAAAGAGCTTGCTCCAGATCCTCGACCATTGATTTGGTTGCGTCCGACTCTTCGTGGGCAACGAAGCTTCTAGGGGCGATGAAGTCTTCCTCATTATCCTCGGGGACCTGTTTATCTTCTGACCCCTCCGAGGTGGACTATATGGGCTCTGGTGCCATTCCATGTACTGCGAACATTTCCTTGGCCCCGTATTGCTCACCATACACAATTTTTATGCCATCTTTAGTTGGGAATTTCAAATTCTGTTGGAAAGTCAATAGTACCTCCCTAATGTTGTGTATCCATGGCCTTTCGGGTAGGGCGTTGTATCTGGTGGAAAACTTGGTTTAACAGTACCAGACACATTGACTGGGAGGGTGATTTCTCCCTTTGTTGTTTCCCTTGACATGTTAAACCCACTAAGGACTCAAGAATCGGGTACGATTTGGTCGGGTAGCTTGAGCTACTCTACTACCTCGGATTTGATTATATTGGCCGAGCTACCTGGATCCACAAGCACACGCTTAATTCAAACGTTATTTAAAAGAATAGAAATAACTAGTGCATCATTATGCGGATGGGACAAGGCTTCAATATCTTCTTCTTCGAACACAATAGTTCCTTTAAGTGCATAACTTTGACATTGTCCTTTTGTGGTGATGGGCATCATGGCCCGTTTGAGCATGGTTTCTTGTGGGATACCAGTTTCTCTGATAATCATGTGAATGGCATGATGGGGTTCTTCTGGTCCATTCTTCCTATTCGATTCTATTTCTCAAAAATGGTTCTTGGTTCGATCATCGAGAGATTCTCGAATACGCCTTTTGTCGACCAACCAGGCCACTTTTTTTCGAGCGGGCGTTCTCCATGCTTCATGTCGGTCTGTCCTGCATACGCCTTTGTCCATATGAGAGCTCATATTGACATATTGAGGGGCGTGTGAACCTTCATCGGCGGGGACTTGCACCGGTGCCCTTCCAGGGTCTTGATGTGGTACACCGGCTCTTGCAGTGGCTGTGCCATTCTCTCCTTGATCCTCAGGGCCGTCGTTTTCATGTGCGTTTACTGATATTGACATTTTCTGACCTGAAATTAAAGATTCTTGGACAAGAAAAAGTGTGAAGAATAACTTGTGTTTTTTAGAAAACTAGCACTAAAACAACCACTATTATTTTTGTTAGCCCCACGCTAGGCGCCAAACTATTTACCTTGAAAATGATAATTACAATTATATTTGATTATGTGGTTCTAGTAATATGTGATATATTTTAATACGAGTTATTTAGGGAGTAGATGCTAAGTCAGAAGAGAGAAAACGAAATATGAGTGAAGGGTAACGAAATTATGCAAACCATGCAGCGGGGAGACGAGCCTCGAGGTTGTTCAGAATAGGCCTCGAGGTCGAGCTTAAGAGCTTTACAAGGGGCTATGAAAGGTGATATAACAGTATTAAGGGACATGGAGGTGGCCTATTTGTGATTAATAATGACTAATAATTGAAGAACAACTAATGAACACAATAAATGAAAGACAATAAATCAATGGAACAATCGTAGAGAATGTTTTATTTAGAGAGCAGAGGATGTTCTTGCTATTGTATTGAATATCATGTATTTTACAAAGTGACAAGGGTCTCCCTTATATATGAGGGGAATCCCAAAATAGTACATGTATAATTAATGCAAAGAGAGAAGGGTAGTACAACAATTTAATGCCACGGTACGGGCTTGTACTATTTTATGTACTCGGTCAGCTTTAATAACACGCGTTTTGGGGGTTTCCTGCCTTTTCATGACGATCTTCGAATTTTTACCCGCCTTGAGGTACATCGACCCCTCAGAATGCTTCCTCGAGGAGTGCACTTCAGGGTTAAACTTCAGATTTTGCTCCGATGCAGTCGAGGTCGAGACTCAGAATGCTGTAGGAGCCTTGAAATCGGGCCTCCCCGATTTTACCGTATACAACAATGTTACGTTACATTTGATGCAATTTCATGTAGGTTGATGTTATCAGGGCGTGTGTGTAAGCAAGAAGATTTCATTCACATGAAACAGAAGGTCCTATAAGAAAACTCATCCAGTAATATCTTTTGTTGAAAATTTTGAAGACCAAGTTGCTAGTATTCATAGAAGATTGTCACCATATCAGGGAAATTATCGTACAACTCGATATATAAGAGGTCTTATGTAATACAAATGTGATAAAGATGTTCCACTAATGATGCAACATGTTAGGGTGATAGTTTATGCCTATAGGCAACTTAAGAATCATGAAAAGAACTATGCGGCACAAGAACTAGAACTTGCAGTGGTAGTATTTGCATTGAAAATTTTGAGTCATTACTTATATGGGGTCCGTGTGGATACATTCACGGAACATAAGAGTCTTCAATACATTTTCAGACTCAAGGAATTGAATTCGAGGCAGAGAGGATGGCTGGAGTTACTCAAAGATTAGGACATCGATGTTATATATCTCTAGGGAAAAGCCAATGTTATGGTGGATTCTCTTAGCCTAAAATCTATGGGTCGTTTAGCTCAGTTGGAGGAACATCAAAGGCCGTCGACCACGGTGGTTCATCGGTTGGCTAGTTTGGGAGTTTGTCTTCCAGACTCTAGTGAAGGAGGGGTAATTGTGCAAAATATTGTTGAGTTATCGCTTATTGTGGTACTCAAAGAAAAGCAATACAACAATCCATTGTTGGTACAATTAAAGAAGGGGATTCATAAGCATAACACCAGAATTTTTTCTCTTTCCATGGATGATGGTACACTACGGTACCAAGGGCGACTATGTGTTCCAGAAATTGATGGTCTCTGGGAAAGAATCATGATCAAGGCTCAAACTTCTAGGTATTCCGTTCACCCGGGTTCTACAAATATGTATCACGATGTCAAGGAAGTCTATTGGTGTAATAAGATGAAGAGGAATGTAGCGGACTTTGTGGCAAGATGTCCAAATGGTCAGCAATTGAAGGTCGACCATTAAAGGCCTGGTAGGTTGGAACATAACATAGAAATTCCAATGTGGAATTGGGAAATGATTAGAATGGACTTTGTGGTTGGACTACCGCGCATTTCGTGCAAGTTTGATTCAATTTGGGTAATTGTGGACCGACTCTCGAAATTAGCACAGTTCATACAAATATACCGACATAGTATGCTCAGTTGTATATCAAAGAAATAGTCAGGATGCATGGTACTCTAGTATATTTCATTTCGGATCAAGGAGCACAGTACAAAGCTAACTTTTGGAAGAAATTTCAGCAAGGTTTGGGTATGTAGGTGAATCTTAGTACAACCTTTCATCCACAGATTGGCGGGCAAACAGAGAGGACTATTCAAACACTTGAGGATATGTTGAGTTCTTGCGTCCTTCACTTCAAAGGTGGCTGGGATGACCATTTACCACTCATATAATTTCCTTACAAGAACAATCATCATGCTAGTATCCTGATGGCCCCGTTCGAGGCGTTATATGGTAGGAGATATGGATCTCCCATTGGGTGGTTCGAGATTGGAGAAACTGAGTTGATGAGACCAGACCTCGTGCATCAAGATTTGGAAAAGGTTAAAACCATTAAGGAGCGGTTTAAGACTGCTCAGAGTCGTCAAAAGTCAAACTCGGATTTTTATCGCAGAGATTTGGAATTCAAAGAAGATGATTGGGTATTCTTGAAGGTTTCCCCCATAAAGGGTATACTACGGTTTGGAAAGAAAGGGAAATTGAGTCCGAGATATGTCGGGCCATAAAAAATTATTCAAAGGATTGGCTAGGTGGCGTACAATATTGAGCTACCACTGGAGATGTCGTTACTGCACCCGGTATTTCATATGTCCATGTTGAAGAAAGTAATAAGGGATCCGTCATTTATTGTGCTAGTTGATACTATCGAGGTTAATAAAGATCTGTCATATGATGTAATTCCAGTTTCCATTCTTGATAGGCAAGTCCGGAAGTTGAGGAATAAAGAAATCACCTCAATGAAAGTGTTATGGAAAAACCAGCAGCTTGAAGAGGCTACTTGGGAGGCCGATGAAGAAATGGAAAATAAGTACCATCATTTGTTTGAGTAGATATGTAATAATTTCTATGAAGTTACTTCCTATAAATTTGGTACCACTTGTTCAGTTGATGTAAAAGTAGTCCTTTTTGGTTATATGTTGCTTGTGAGGCCATGGTTGGTATTGTTATGAGTTATATTATGTCAATGGACTATGTATATGTTGTTAGGATGTGTTTACGGGTTCTCTGACAGGTGGATAGGCCTAGTTACAAAAGAAACACTAGCGAAGTTTTTGGAAATTTTGGGAGTTAGTGAAAAAAAACAAATTTTGGATTGTTGGTCTGTAATGTGGCAGTTGAAGTGCACCAAATGCTAGTGATGAACACTACTCCTCATTCGAGGATGAATGATCCTAAGCGGGGGAGGATGTAAAGGCCCCTGAATTTCCATAGCTAAATCGAGCTATTTCGAGCTTAGGAATACAATTTAATATAAATCTAAACTACATGAGAAATTACTGAAGTGGATAAAGTTATTTGGATACTTGGGGATAATTATTTTATTAATCTTGAGTGTTGTAATGATAAGGACCACTTGGACTCTAATTTCAAGGCAATAAAACTAAATAAAATATACTTAGCTATGTCCCCATAGAACAACTATATTATAGGTGGGAAGCTGAAAATTTTACCAAAGAAGTGAGTTAAAGCCTTATAGCACAGGGATAGCACCAGTTGAAAAATATTGTACCTGGTTTTCGCAAATTAGTGAGCTAAAGCCTTATAGCACATGGATTGAAACAATTGAAATATTTTGTACATGGGCCTATTAATACTTGAGCGTGGAGAGATAAAAAAATAATAATTTCAAGACTAGGGCTTTTCTCTCCATCACCCACCTGGCCAGGGCTTCCAATACACACTAAATGTGAGTTTTTTAAGTGTGTTTTTATGACGATTTCACTTATCAATCACTAGTTACAAGAAGGTTTTGATTGGATTCCATAGGATTTCTTCAAAATCTCAAGAACACCTCAAAATTTTACTTTCAAGATTTTGTCTACAAGAGGTAATCTTCCACCCTTAAACCTACATGCATGGATTCTTAGTGAATATACGAGCACAAAATAAGTACTATCACTTATGAGATGGTGATTGGAAGCCATAAATACTTAAGGTAGATTATTTGGTGTTGCAGAGATTTTGGAATGAGTTAATTAGTGAAATTTGGTGGATGTGAGTTCATTGGTTACTATAATGGTGCTAAAGAAGGAAATTAGTAGTCATAGTATGTTGAATTATATCTTTTTGGTGGGGAAGAATGATTGTTGGATGAAGGAACACCATTACTAGAGGTAGTAGAATGCTATGCACTTTAGGTGTTTGATAAAATGCCAAATGACAAAAAACCTAGAAATTTTTACTAATATTAGTACAATTGAATTATGTTGATATAGATTGAAGTTGTAATACTAGGTAGAGGTTTTAATGAAACTAAAGGGCTGAATCCAGGTATGTATGGCTAAAACCTCCTCTTCTTAAAATTGAATCCTCGTGGTGTCTATGCAATTGGTGTAAGTTCCAAAATTGATTGTTAGAGAAATTGCTACTCCCAATGTGCTTGCGTTGAAAAAAAATATATGTTCAATATGTATTTCAGTGATCTCATTATGCTAACTTGTCATTTGAGGGTGTGTTAAAGATGTGGATTATGTTCTAAAAATTCCTAAACTTCAAGTCGAGTTTGAATAATGATTTTTATGCAAAAGTATGTGAAAACCTCTATATGCCAAAGGTTTATAATCACCCACGTGTTTACTTATTATCTTGAATTGAAAGGCTTGTTGTTGAAATTGATAATAATGTGAAATGTGGGAAAAGAACTTGGATTATGAAATGCGGCCAAGTGCCAAGTATGATGTACTAATTGTGGCCACAAGTGCCGATGAATTGATATATGTGAAAGAATTATTAAATGAGATGATTAATGGAAAATGCTAATGTCTTGGGTGAGACAGCCCAGCCGATTGGGCCATGATCGGACGCCATGCCGCACACATGGTGGTATTGTGCTGGAAATTGAACTGGAATTGTCAGTGTGGTGAATGTCTCAAATGAGATGACCTAACCGATCGGGTCGTGATCGGACTCCGTATAAAAGTACATTGGTATTGTGAATGATGAGGTATCGGTACTAATCATGTCCCAATTTAAAGCTACAAAAATTTACTTGAGAGCTTATGTGATCCTTGATTTGGTGTTGTGCTATTGTTTAGGGCCTTTATTGATTTTATGATTACTTCATTCTTGTATTATTGGTCTTTCTAATGAAATGGTGTTTAGTTATACATACTAGTACCATTCAACGGTACTAACGTCCTATTTGCCGGGGGAGCTGCGTCTTAAATGGATGCAGGTTGTTCCACAGTGCTGACCAGCGTTAGTAGTACACTATCCTCTTCTGGAAGTATTGGTGAGCCCCGTTTCATTTCAGGGCTATGCATCTTTTGTCCATATTTTACCATGTTTTGAGGTACTGCCGTGGCCTTGTTTCCGGCGTTGCATGATCCTCTTTTGTATCTTTAGACGCCCCGTAGACATTATGTGGGCTGTATATGGGTATTGGAAAGGTTAGTGGATTATGTTGTGTTTTGGACCCTTGTTCCTTCAAATTATAAAGTGTAAGAAATTTTGAAAACTTACCAATGATGTAACAAATGAATGGATTTGGAAATGTTTAAAAAATCTTCCTATTGTGTAATTAATACTAACCTGTTTTCTTTGATCATAGTGAGTTGGGTAGAAAATGTCTAATAGGCTTGCTCAGTCGGGTTCACTCGGTTGAGCGCCGGTTGCGCCTCCCGAGGTTGGGGCGTGACAAGCATAATAAGTTCAGCAAGTATAGCATGAGTACGTAAATAAACGCGTACACAGTTAGTATCTAGCCTAACCCCAGAGAAGTACTGACGAGGGTCGACATCGACACCTACTAGTGGTCCGATATATCAAGTGCAATAGAAAGTAAACAAGTATGAGGCATGGTAAATAAATAATGTAAACAGATATATGTACGTGTTACGATACTCCTCTGAATAGTAAACACAAGCTCTCAATTATCGGTCACCTCCTCAACCAGAGTATGTATGTAAAATTGTCCCTACCAGAAAGGTCATCACAACTTAAACCAGGAAAACTCACGAATTCGATGGCATCTTCTCAAATATTACGCACGACACTGCCAATGCGAACGACCCGATTCTATAAGAGTGTTTCATGAAGCTGCCGAGGCGAACGACCCTATCTCATGAGAATATGATATTGCCGAGGTGAACGGCCCGATCCTATAAGAATATGATATTGTCTGACGAAAGGCCCGATCCCATAATAATATGATACCGCCGAGGCGAACAACCTTATCCCATGAGAATAAGAAGCTTTACCAGGTCCTTGACCCCACTAACGAGTAAACGTGTGAGTTATGAAATTTAAGGAATTTTTTTTATGAAAACGCACAACGTGGGAGAGATCCATAAGGGGAGCACAAATACTCTGCGGCAAAATCAAGTAGCTCATCAAATCACTACAACAATGAGTCTATCACTCTACGGAAGCCTAGTATGAAGTCGTAATGCAAAATAAAGGAATTCACTAGTCAAGGATAACTCAAATAGTACAATTTAAGCATGGCGTTGAACTAAGTATACCCGGACATAATCAGGAATTCTAGAACTCGCACGGACACTCGTCACCTCATACATGCGTAGCTCCCACAACATGTAGAATATAACAAGGATAACACCTACGTGGTAAATTCCCCCTCACAAGGTTAGACGGGACACTTACCTCATACCTAAGTTTCATAACCGGCTCCAATGCCTTTCTAGCAACTCAAACCAATGCCCATCGGTCTGAAGCTCATGAAATAATATGAAAACCAATAAAAATATACTCTAATCCTCATAATTAATCAATTTATAACAATTCTCAACTCCGTTCGAGAAGTCAACAAAGTCAACTCTCGGGCTCTTGGGCCCAGATTTTGAAAATTTTTTAAGATAAACTTTACCCATAACATTACGAACTCAAATATATGTTTTATTCCTAATTCCATTTCCATAATCGTGGTCAAAATCCAAAAGTATCAATTCTAGGTTTTTCTCTTAAAATCTCATAATTTCCACAAATTTGTATGCTTAAATCCACATATAATCCATGTATTTCACTAACATTATGTGGAAATTACTAACCCTTCTGTAAATGACAAAAACATCCCCTTGAAGCTCTCCAAAAATCGCCCCAACTAAGTGAAAATGAAATAAAATGGGCCAAATCCCTTATTAAATAAAGTCAACCCAGGCCCGTTCTTCTTCGCGCGATAGCGAAGATTAAAATTTTGCTTCCCAAACTTTACATTACGCATTAGCGACCTTTAGTTCGCGTTCACGAAGGCTGATGACACCCACCCTTCGTGTTTGCGTTGAACGCATATCGTTCACGAATGCTAAATGGCTCCAGGGCCCATCTCCCTATTCTTCTTCACGTTCGTGTAGGTTACCTCAAGTTCCTCTCCGTGTTCGCAATCCCTGTGTTGCGTTCGTGATGGGAAAATCCCAGCAGTCCAAAAAATACTTCTTTTCGAATGCGTGAATCCCTTCCCATTTGCGTAGAAAAAACTAGACAACAGAAACCAACAACAGCAAACCATCCAAGCTTGGTCTGAAACCATCCCGAAACACACCTGAGGCCCTCGGGACCATGTCCAATCACACCAACCAATTCCCTAACATAACACGGACCTGCTCGAGGACTAAAATCACATCAAACATTATCAAAACTATGAATCACGATCGAAAACATTCTTTAAACTTTTACTCTCTTAAACATCGCCGAGCGCGCCCGAATTATACTTAAACATCCCGTAATGATGCCAAATTTTGTGTGCAAGTCACAAATCATGATACGAACCTATTCCAAGGCTCGAAACTCCAAACAAACATCAATAGCATCAAAATTAACTTCAAACAAAACTTAGGGAATTCTAAAGCCTTCAATATATTAACTTTCCATAATTTGCACCGAAATTCTTCCAAGCCACCCGTTACTCAAACCAAAAACACGCCCAAGTCCGAAATTATCATACGAACCTATTGGGACCTTCAAATCTCGATTCCAATGTCGTTCACTCAAAAGTCAAATGTTGGTCAACTATTCCAACTTAATGGTACCGAATTGAGAATTTTCCTTCCGAAACAACTTCGAACTTCCCAAAATTCAATTCCGACCACAAGCACAACTCATAATACATGAAGTGAACCATTTCGGAGTTGTCGAAAATCATTGTTCAACACCTCGTGCACCTGCTTGTGCAACCATAACCCATGTGAGAATATTTGCTCGAGCCATACTGAAGATCCTCCCTTTTTGTTTAGCCAGCAAGAGTTAGAACCAAATTCCAAAATCTTGAATTCTCCATATGACCCGAATCTAACATATGAGCACCACATCAATCACTACACATTGTACTAACACATGTTCATGCACCTATGCTGAAATCATACCACGCACCGCATACGTCACATGTTTATAATAACATCCTCCGACCACAGTAGCTTCCATTCATGAATATGATGCCCGCAATACACCTCATAATGTATGTAAGCCCTTTTTCCAACTCTCGCAATACTGCTACGATGAAAAATATGCTCATGAACTCATAACCACTTATCAAATCAATAACTCCCAGCTGAATAATGACATTCTCTATTTAACATACATTACATAAATCTGAACGCACCAACTTCAGCTCCAAAAATCTCATTTCGCCCAGTTTAAGATGCTCCAGCAATAAGCCACCTCAAATACTGACCAAGATCTCATATGACGCCATCAGTGCGCCAACGAGATACAACTGGAATATGACACATAATGAAGAATGAACTCCGAATAGAACTACCTGTCCCGCATAATGAATAAAACGTCCGAACAAATCCTATGAACCCTCCTTAGAGAATGAGAAACAAAACAAACAAAAATAGGTATAGGGAACCATACTAAACATCTCATTGTTGTGGCGTGCAACCCAATCCACACATGATACTATTGCGGCATGGTACCCGATCCAAACTGACATGATTTCGCCGTGCAACCCAATCCAAACATGACACTGTTGCAGCGTGCAACCCGATCCAAACAACATATCTGTGGCGGCGTGCCACCCGATCCACACATAACAATAAATATGGAAATACCTACCAAGTCATGATGATTATACTTATGAAATAACTGAATATCGGCCACAAGCACGCCAAGTACGAAAACACAACCCTAGGGAGAGGGATAGCACCATGCGCTATAAAACTTGAACTCGACTAAGGTGCAATAATGATAAGCTACCCAGGACCACAACACACGTGAGAATGATCAAGTTGTCTCACATCCCACATGGCATGATAGAATATTAACGAGAATAACTTACAATGGAATAACATCCAACACCCGAAGACTCCTCCATAAGAATGCTATGCGGAATGAACACATTCGGCCTGACGTAGAGCATACATTCATATTAGATCTACTAGCAAACCTCAATCTGATTCCGATCATCTTATACAGGGAAAATAATCTCTCAAGGATCCACAATGGACACATGCATGACACATAGAAGCAGCGGTTAAATCCCGAACAAACTCCCACAGTCCGTAACCGAAGAAATATAGCACCTTTAAGTCATGACCTCTCTCGTGAGCTATCGTACAAAAATCTCCATACCTGTTTTAAATATCTGACAATTAAATGGCTAGCATGTCACACTTCTCCTCACGCAATCTACCCCCACAACCCTCCATAACAGGTAGTAAAATTTGAACATCAATGGCCATCTACTGTGTTATTCGCATAGCATTAGTCAAGCTTTTCCATTTCAATACCCAACAGTTCTTCCAAAAAATAGACCATCCTCAAGTTGCCTGAAAATAATGCTAGTATATTCTCAACATCTGAAATTCTCCCCCCCACCCCCTCCTCCGAGCTCGTGACATTCTTATCAAAACCTTGATCCTAAACTTCCAATTTCCATATCTCTCCCTGCACTAATCATGTCGCTACGCAAGAGTACAAGAATTTTACCATAAGTCCTCAACCCCCAATAAAATAAACACTTCATCGTCTAGAATCCCTTTCACTCGACATATTTCAGAGGAACAATTGCAACATACAACTAAATTCCTTTAACCGCAGAAAATCAAACCACAAGGTGTGGTCTAAACCACCATAACTCTTCTAGGATCCATTTACACATAACAAGTCATCATAATAAAATACCTCCAACCAATCAAATTACAGCGGCTATCAAGCCTGCACGTACTACCACGGATCACCTGTATAGCTTAACATACCGAAGGAAAAGATCATCTCCACAACCATGCTCATTCAACTCATCACTAACTGACCAGACTTCTTCCAATTTACTCTTCACTAGCTTTCGAAATAATAATAGCCCCCTTCAAATACATAACAAACCTCTAAAAACACTTTTCCCGGGTGCCCCAAATCACGAGACCACGTCGTCTCAACATCCATAAGCCATTTGTACCATTTTCATGCACTCAATAGTATCTCCAACAGATACACCGTGCTGATTAGAACTTCTGCAAATCTGATGTTATTTCTCCCACTTCTTTAACTGCACCGCAGACCCGATGATAACATAGAATACTTCAAGTACCCTTCACACTCTACTACAAAACCCACTCTTCAGCCACATAAAGAACACGAAAAATTCTTAAGCACGACACCTTAAATCTCGAATCCACTAGAACCATTATTGAGAGTCTCCCAATTTAGTCTAGTCCCCACTATTTAACCAAACAACTAGTGCTCCTTTAGCATATGAGCACTCCAATGAAGCAACCGTATGAATACTTTCCCTTGTACATCAGATCCATCAAATCCCCTGCTCAAATTACCCCTGATGTTTTCTTCCCTTAGTAATAACTAATTCACCAATGTACTGATAACCCAAAACTGCGAAGGCACATCATCATAGACGATGGGCTCCCCCACTTATCTTTAAGCCTCAATTACATAATTTCATAAGTCACAATGACTCCTCCTCCTCAGTTACCATGATCTAGCACCATTGCTCAACCAAATTTCTCTTAAGTTCTTATTTCACAAATCATAACACATCCTGAATTATCAACCACAATCGCACACTCGGCATCCTGATAGTCATAACATCTTTGTCAAACGATCCCCAACTCACATAATAGTACATAATGCATGTTGGGTAGAAAGTAGAACTCTTCGTAGGAACCTTATCAAAACTCATGCAAGCGCTACCCTGCTCACAGGAGATCGCCCACCTGTGTACCCTCATTTCGAGCTCCTCTAACCTCATTGCTATAGTTGCATCAATCATGAAATCAACTAACCTCCCTGGGTCCACACCGATCCGCGATCTGTAAGAATCCCTTAATTTATCAACATCACCTGAAGGTCTAACAGCATGTTATCAAGCCTTTCTCGTCAGATTAAAAATTCCAAAGTGTAGAAACCACCTTAGGGATCATCTCCCTGAATACATCAATACTGGAAATGCCGAATTTATCCTAAAGTTGCAACACACAACCATCTCAGATAACTTTTTCTTAGGTTCCATCTCACAGCATCATACCCAGAGGCAAACAAATAAAGATCAACATGTCGATGAGCCTCAAAGTTTTCAATCAAGGACAGCGACACCATAAAATTAACAAGAACCCCTCCAAATTAGAATGCATCAATTATAGACCGTAGGAAACACAAATATTGGGTTGAAATGGCAGAACACCCCTCCATATAACGATGACAATAACCCACTCGAATATGCAAGGAGAAACATCCTACACTACATTTGCGATCCCATTACATCTACTTGATGCAAAATTTATACCAATCACGCATATCCTATAAGAATGAATAAAAAGGAAATGAAGCCATAAGCCTTAACAGAATCAAATTTCATGACGAGGAATCAAGAAAGGAAGTGCTCCTAACATCCTTGTAGCCTCTTGAATATAATTACGTACATCTCTGTACCGATCCGCAAGAGTCTACTAGACTTGGTCATGACTCGTGAGAACTAAGTGAACCTAACGCTCTGATACCAAGCTATCACGACCCAAAATCCACTATAGGTCGTGATTGTACCTAACTCTACAGTCAGGAAAGCCAATGGTGATTAATCAACTTAGTTACTCATTTATTATTTTTGAAATCATAAATCCCATTAAATAAATAGAGTAGAATCTGGTATTCGTAAATCTCTCGTGCTTTGATTTTTCTAATTTTCATATAATATACAAATTACAAGGTGAAATGATAATAATTACGTGAACTACAATAATGAACATCCAGCAGGAAACCCCAAAACCCGGTGTCACAAGTGCATGAGGTATCCACTAGGAAATATAACAAAATACAACATCTATCTGGAATACAAGTTAGACAGGAGAATGTAAATAACTCTGATGGAGACTCTGTATGTTGCGGATCGTAACATGGATGTAGATCACTATAATTCCCCTGCAATAGCCATACCTTTGCGCCCCAAAGACCACCAGACATATACATACCTGAACAATAGATGTAGTAAGTGTAGCATGAGCACGTAAATCAGTGCGTAATTAAGAGGTTCTGGCCTAACTCCGGAGAAGTAATGACAAGGGGTAGATATCGACACTTACTAGTGGCCCGATATATCAAGTAAAATAGAAAGTATACAAGTATGAAGGCATGGTAAATAAATAGTGTAAACAAGTATAGGTAGGTGGTACAATCCTCCTCTAAACAGTAAACACAAGCTCTTAATTATCAGTCACCTCCTCAACCGGAGTATATATGTAAAATGGTCCCACAAGATAGGTTGTCAAAACTCAAATCAGGAAAACTCACGGATACGATGGATTCTTGTCAAATATTATGCGCGATGCTGCCGATGCAAATAGCCCGATCCCATAAAAGTGTTTCGTGAAGCTGCCACACCGAACAGCCTTATCCCATAAGAATATGATAATGCCGAGGTGATTGACCTGATCCTATAAGAATATAATACTGCCAAGGGGGACGACCCGATCCCATAAGAATATGATACTACTGAGGCAAATGGTCTGATCCCCATAAGAATATGTTACTGCCGAGGCGAATCTTCTGATCCTATAAGAGTGTTGTTTACCTCGAAAATGGTTTTAACAATTATAGTTGATTTATAGTTCTAAAAATAGGTGATTTATTTTATTCCTAGTAAATAATCAAGAAATGACAAGCATACGTGAGGAGAGTGTGATAGCCAAACCAATGTTGCTAAAGGAATGAGGGCCTCCAGCTTGGTGATTTCAGGGCCTTGAGGCTATCTTAGTGACAATAAAGTATAAATAATAACGTTGAAGAATAAACTTGAGCACATCAAACGAGAAAAGAAGAGTTGAATATTCTATAGTAGTGAATTTCATGTCCTTACAAATGATTGGGGTCCCTTTTATATAGGAGAGGAAAATCCTAATATGGTACATGTCTAATTATGAAAAAGAATACTACTGGTGCAGTTGTATAACGATCTAGTACGGATTTTTGTTGTCTCTTGCAGATCTTATCATCCCTAACCACATGTCCTTGGGAATTTCCCATTTTTTCTTGACTACCATAGATTTTGGACTGCCTTGAGGTAAGTCATGACGGGCCTTCGATATGCTCTCTCTAGTAGGCCGTATCGAGCATTCGATATGCTCTCTCGACGTATGTATTCTGAGACTGTGCTTTGAACTTCACTCTGAGATCTTTAAAGCTCGGGCTTGGCATAACATAGACTTCAAAATCAGACTCCTCCGATTTCGGCTATACACAGATAGTCCCTGCGTTTCTTAGAATGAAATGGTAAGAAATGATTTTGAATTCTTTACTCTTTAATATGCCCACCATGATATCATTCACGTGAGGTTAGCAACTGGTGTGACAGAAAGGTTGTGTAGAGGACATGTCTGCACCGTTCTCAAAAACCCACAAATCGATAACGACCATTGGCCTCCCTTTTAGCTTCTCTAACAGGCTTAGATGACCCTTATAAATACTCCAATCCTACATTTTTATACTTTTACTTTACACATCTTCAAATCTTCATTAACACTTTTATGCGTTCGTCCTTTCTCTGTGTTTATCTCTTAACTAGTTCCTTCTCCTTACTCTGAAATTCAACATGGCAAAAACTTCAAAGACTGTTCCCCAAAAAGAGAAAGCCCTTCGATCGTCATTTTCTCTAAGAGAAAAATGGTACTAGCTCCTCGTATTGAGGAGTGTACTCCCGAGCCCTGTGAAACATCCTCTGATTTTAAGGTTGAAAAAGCTTCCTCGGTTGCGGGACGATGTGAACCCATGTCTCGATTTATTAGTCTAATAAGCGAAACAATAAAGGTAAAATCCGATTGCCATTAAGGGGGATGCAGTACAAGTGGAGATCCCTTCACCTGAAGAGGACATAACCTCTTACAAAGTCGGCTTCCTAAGGGTATACACATACCCATTCACCTTAGGTCCATAGAGCCCTCTCCGCCACCGATAGATCCTTTTATCCTCGATTCTCGTAGACAATATCGGGTCGCGCTTGGCCAAATCTATTCTTCTTTCTGGAAAATTGTTTACCTGATTAGGTACTTTTCGAACATGGTTGAGGGGATGCCTTTAACCCTCGACCATCTGGTTAGATTGTACAGTCCTCATTTCTATCAAGGTGGTCTTATTAAGCTAGAATGTCGATATTCGAAGTCTTTCTTCGCTAGCATCGACGGAGATAAGGACCGAAAATAGATGAGCCGCTTCGTTAGAGTCAGAACCTTGGACTTGATTTCTTCTGAGAAGATGCCATTCCCCAAGGAATGGAATATGAACCATTAGTGCCTACTCATTGAACATGCTTCGTTAGTCAAATGTTTTTTCTTCCTTTTGAACTAACTCTCTTCCGTCGGTGCATCCATCGAGTGGTACCTTGGGGCGGTCAAGGAACTCCCAGGATGGGTTCGACAACTAGATTCCACCTCCATATATACTGAACGCATCTAGCGTGACTTGGCCAGAACTCGATGGGAGGCCAAAAACCATGGTGAGCTTTTATTACTGTTGTTTTTTGAATTTATTAGTGAAGATATCTCTTGGTAGCACACTTAACCCTTTGTGATTATGTAGGCCTCGAGGAAGCCATTTCAATGAGGCTACCACTTCCTGGCGAAGTATATACCACAAAATCGACCAACGATAAGAAGAGAATAAGGGAGACGCCGGTGGAGGGCCCGAAAAAAAAAGGCCAAAGCTCGGAAGTCTAAGACCAACACAGTGGCTTTGACTCCCAAAGTTACTGTGAGTCTTTGTGTTGAGGACGAAGAGGGAGATGAGACTGAAGGCGATGCCCTCCCGTTAGTAACTCGGAGGGGAAATTGTACCGATGCCTCAAAGGTTAATGCACCGAAGGTTGTTCAGGTGGCTCAGTCTCGAGTTGAGGATATTCCTGAAGGGGGCTCGGGAAAAGTCCTCGAGCCAACAAATAACCAAAGCATGCCTTGTGCTGAAAACTACTCGGTCGAGGATCCTGAAGAAACCAACCTCGAAGTTCCTCGAAGGAATGAGAAGGCCCCCGATTGACCCACTCGGGGTGATCGATGAGGGTGATTCTCCACAAGGCCCATCCTTTTCTGAAGGGCAGATATAGGATGCACAGGACATGAGGACTTCTGAAGGATGGCCCTGACCTCGGTGCCTCGTTTATCTTCGAAGAGGCTGATAAGCTTCGAAAGTTGGTATACTTCATCTTTTAACAACTATGTTTGGCTTTTATTCGTGCCTTTCTAACTTCCTTCCTGCGTGACCAGGCTATGATGTTGTACGACCATGCTTTCTCCAAGTCTCGGGCTGAGCTTTCCCGATGTGAATACGAGCTTAGGAAGATCATGCTGGATTATGATGACCACAAGGCCCACTATGTCATAAAAGAGGAGGAACTCAAGGACCTTCAAGCCCGTTCAGAGGAGGTATCTCGAGAACGGGCCAAAATAATCGAGCAGGTAACATAGCCTTTGCTGGCTTATTTTACACTTACTCATTTTAGTGTTCTAATGTCTCAATTCAATCCTTGCAGCTCGAGCAGAAGGATTACTTGGCGGGGCAATTCGGGAGGATTTTAGGGTAAAAGAAACTAACATCCTTGGACTGAGGCAGTGTATGGACGAGGTAGCTTCCAAGAAGGACATTCTTCGGGAAAAGCTCACCTCGGCCGAGCACCAACTTTTGAGTGCAAAAGAGGAGGGTCGTTAATATAAGGAGCTTCATGCAGAATCGGCCGCTGAGCTATCCAATGTCAAGTTCGAAGCTGATGTACTCATGTCTTTGTATCGTAGTGACATTGTTGCTTCAAATGCTCGGGCTAAGAAGGTATCTGCTAAAGCCGTGCTCAAGCTAACTCGTGCCCTCGACCATGCTCGACAGGAATCTCGAAGGCAGGTTCTCGAGGAGGTGCATGCCAAAGGTTTTGATCTTTCTGCCGAGATTGAGAAAGTGATTCCCTTGGAAGAAACATTGATTGTGCTGCTCTATGTAAGAGCTTCTGCAGACATATTCTGTATTGTCACTATAAATACAAAAAATCTTTGTTTCATCTTTGTTGTTAATTTATACCTTGCCTTCGTCTTTTTTATGTTGTTGATGATCAGTTTGATGTACTTGACTTAGAATATAAAACCCTTACTTTTCGTGTTCAATCATCGATCTATAATAGGTGATCGCTTAGGGTCGATCCTAGAGCTAATCTTTAGCTCGAGACTTTCGAGTTCGAATTAGGAGAGGTCTTGAGCACAAAGTGCATCAGCCTTTAAGTTCTTTTAGGTATCGGCCCTTAGTCTTTAAGAAATCAACCCTTAGGCTCTTTTAAATTTGGTACTTAGGCTCTTACAAATCGGCCCTTAGGTTCTTAGGAATCGGCCCTTGGGCTCTTTTTAGATTGGGTCAATTCGACCTCTAAAATGGCTACAATTTTCCCCATTATGGCTAAAGGCTTTTAAAAATTTATTTATGCCTTGGCATGTTTTTAAACATGTCAGACTTTTTAAATGGTTCGATTGATAGGAACCTCGATCACAGGTAGATGTGCGACAATAATTGAGTACCTCGTGATGTTCTCTCGAAGGCTGATTTTCTCTAAGCCTTTACATTGTTCGGAGCTGACATTATCGAGGCCCATTTTCTTATGTCGAGCGTAGCCTAATTTACCTTTTTTTGGAGTATTTGAGGCCTTTAGTTTTATGGCATAAATGGAATGTCTCTGAGCCGTATTATTTCGGCTGTATCCTTTTCATATGACTGTAGTCTTTATATTTCGCTGTAGCCTTTAGTCCCCAGGTGAGATTACCTTGGCATTAATATCGAGGGTATGCCTTTTTAGGGGTCTTACAAATTAAAATATATAGCCTTGGCCTTAATATCGGGGGTGTGTCTTTTTTTAAGGTCTTATAAGTTTGAATATGCCTCGTTGAGGTCTTATAAGTTTGATGTTGCCTCATTCAGGTCTTATGATTCGATATTGCCTCACTGAGGTCTTATGATTTGATATTGCCTCATTGAGGTCTTATGAGTTCAAGTCTTTAATGACTCGATAAGTTGATTGTCAATGATAATCCCCGAATGTTCGGGAGTATTTGGCCCTTGAGTCGTTTCATGTGAAAATAGTAAACTGCTTTGAGGTACAAAGTGTTTTGATATATAAGGATGATTTTTCGAATAATCCGTACATGTTTTTGCCCTCGGGGGCTTGACTATTCTACATGGACACTGTTCATATGATCGTTTGGTCCATTAAAGCATTCTCCTATCGGGGCCCTCTTTGGCATAATTTGTTTTCTTCGAAAAGGTAACCTTTGGGGGTGATGTCCCCCAGTATTCGAGGTTGATTGAAAAAAAGCCTTGAATACTTGTTGACTTTTCCTTAGGTAGCATATAGATGTTGCCTCATTAAAAACCTTTCCGGTAAAACCCATTTGGGATAAAATCCGATCTAAGGAAAAAAGAGTGCAACGCATGCTTTAAAACCCAAGGTCTTCGAGCTGAAAAGTACGTCGAGTCCTCTCAATCGAACACCTGCAACAAGTTAGTATGAAATATAAACGAAAAGGGAGAAGGTTATACCTTAGAAATAATAGTGTTTGAGCATCAATGTGTTCCAACTGCTTGGCAGTTACTCGGCTTCCATGGTGCTAAGTTTGTATGACCCTTTGCCTACTATTCTAAGGATGCGGTACGGTCCTTCCGAACTAAGGCCTAGCTTCCCTTCATTTGGGTTTTGAGTGTTGAGGGTGACTTCCTTAGAACTAAGTCCCTGACTTTGAAGTAGCGGAGGTTCGTTATTCTATTGTAGTAACTTTCTATCCTTTGTTTTTGAGAGGCCATTCGAACTAGTGTGGCCTCACGCTTTTCATCTAGTAGCTCGAGGGCAGTATTCATGGCCTCGTTGTTTGATTCCTCAGTGGCATGCTGAAATCTGAAGCTCGATTCCCTTACTTTGACTGGTATCAATGCCTCAGACACATATACAAAATAGAACGGGGTCTCCCATGTGCTCGACCTCGAAGTCGTTCGATATGCCCATAGTACTTCAGGCAGCACTTCTCTCCACTTCCCCTTCGCATTCTCTAACTTCTTCTTTAAGTTTTTAATGATAGTTTTGTTTGTGGACTCGGCTTGACCATTTGCGCTTGGGTGGTAAGGCGTTGATAAAATACTTTTGATTTTATGATCCTCGAGGAATTTTGTCACAATGCTGCCGATGAACTGCTTCCCATTATCACACGAAATCTCAGAGGGGATCCTGAATCGGCATATGATATGGTCCCATATGAAGTCGATGACTTATTTTTCTCTTATCTTCTCGAAGGCCTGCACTTCTACGTATTTCTAGAAGTAGTTAGTCATAAACAAGATAAATTTAGCTTTACTTGGTGTCGTTGATAGCGGGCCGACGATGTCCATCCCCCTCATGAATGGCCATGGGGATAGGACTGAGTGTAGTTGTTCACCAGGTTGATGTATCATCGGTGTAAATCTTTGTAATTTGTTGCATCTTCGAACAAAATCCTTGGTGTCCTTTTCCATGCTATCCCAATAATACCCACTCTGATTACCGTTCGAACTAAAAAATTAGCACCGGAGTGGTTTCCACAAGCGCCTTCGTAGATTTCTCGTAGCATATAGTCGGTGTTCCCTGGCCCCAAGCGTATTGCTAGTGGCCCATCGAAGTTCCTCATATACCATGTTCTATTCTCATCGAGTGAAAATAGGGCTGCTTTGGCTCGAAGGGCCCTTGATTCTTTTGGGTCCGTGGGGAGCTTCCCATGTTTCAAGTAGCCGATGTACTTGTTTCTCCAATCCAATGTTTCACTTGTTGAGTTGATTTCTGCATGGCCTTCTTCAATCACCGACATTGATAGTTGTACAACAGTCCCCGAAATTATGTCATCCTCTTCTACCGAGCATCCCAAGATGGCGAGTGAATCAGCCTCGCTATTCTATTCTCGAGGTATATGGATCAGGGTCCACTCTTCGAAGCGATGCAATGTCACTTGAAGCTTGTCTAATGACCTTTGCATCATGTCTTCTCGAACTTCTAAGCTTCCATTTACTTGGTTAACTATCAAAAGAGAGTCACATTTGCCTCGATGACCTCTATTTCTAGGCCCATAGCTAGTTCGAGACCTGCAATCATGGCCTCATACTCGGCCTCATTGTTAGTCAACTTCGAATTTTGTAGGGATTGCCTAATTATGCCACCCGTAGGCGGTTTTAGAACTACACCGAGCCCGACGAACAGGGTGAAATTGAGGCATCGATGTTGAAATTATACTCTAAAAATTGCGGTGCCTCCAACGGCCCTGTATGCCTGTCGAACCCGGTTTTGCTCATGAGTCCCCGGAAACTCTAGCCTCGATCGGCCCTTCGATCATTTCGAGGTATATTACGCCTCGAAGCATTTCTTCGATCTTCGACATAAGGTTGATATCTTTCCTTTTTCAGTCTCTTCTCCCTTTCTGCGTTCCTTGATTCTTTTGCTAATAGCATGCTTGGATATTCTGAGCCCGAGGGGGCTTCCAATTGATCGTCCTCGACCCTGATTTTTGATTGATACCTATTGTGCACATCCGCCCAAGTTACAGTGAGATACTCAATCAAATTTTTCTTTAGCTGCTTCAAAGCTATCGAGCTTCGTTCATTCAAGCCCTGAGTGAAGGCTTGCACTGCCCAGTCATCGAAGACCGGTGGTAACACCATTTGCTCCATCTAGAAACGGGATACGAACTGCCTCATCATCTCATTCTCTCGTTGTTTAATCTTGAACACATCGATCTTCCTTGTAGCAACTTTTATGGCACCAGTATGTGCCTTTACAAATGATTGTCAACATGGCAAACGAATCTATCGAATTCGGGGGTAGGTTATGATACCATATCATGTCCCCCTTGGATAAGGTTTTTTCAACTTTCTTCAACATGACAGACTCGATCTCGTCGTCCTTAAGATCATTTCCTTTTACACCATAAGTATATGTGGTGATATGCTCATTGGGATCTGTGGTCCCATTGTATTTTTGGATGTCGGGCATCCTGAGCTTCTTCATAATAGACTACGGAGCCGCACTTGGTGGGAATGGCTTCTGCACAAACATCCTCGAATCCACTCCCTTCAAAATCGGGGGTGCTCCCGAGATTTTGTCGACTCTCGAGTTGTAGGTTTCTACAGTCTTGTCGTTATACTATTTCTTCTATTCTCCCGACTCGACCCTTTCAATGAGTTCGTCGAGCATCCTCATGATGGTGGGGTCAGTTCCTGACCCATTATTGCTCGATCTTTCTGGTGCTGGCTCATTTCGGGGAGCTATTTTCGGTCATGTTATGCTCGGAGTCTTTTGCTGACTCTACAATTGAGCGATAGCAATTTGTTGTGCCTGCAACATTTCAAAGATTACTTGTAGACTAACTTCTCTTTCTTTTCGAGTGTCGACAGGGTTTGGTGCTGGTGCTACCCCAAGGTTTAGTGGTGGCACTCCAGCCCTTGGAGCCGTTGCATTGTTTTCTCCATGGAAACCTAGACCGTCGTTTGCAGGGGCATTTGCTGAGTTGGACATATTTTAACCTGAAACCAAAGAATTTTTTGACAAGAAAAAGTGTGAAGAATAACTTGTGTTATCAGAAAACTAGCACCAAAATAATCACTATTATCTTTAGCCCCGCTGTGGGCGACAAACTGTTTACCTCGAAAATGGAATTAACAATTATACTTGATTTATGGTTCTAAAAATATGTGATTTATTTCAATACTAGTAAATAATCAAGAAATGATAAGCGTAAGTGAGGAGAATGTGATAGCCAAACCGATGTTGCTAAAGGAACGAGGGCCTCGATCTTTGTTATTTCAGGGCTTCGAGGCTAGCATAGTGACAATAAAGTATGAACAATAAAGTTGAAGAATAAACTAGAGCACAAAAAACGAGAAAAGCAGAGTAGAATATTCTATAGCAGTGAATTTCATGTCCTTACAAATGATTGGGGTTCCCATTATATAAGAGGGGAAAACCCTAATATCGTACATGTCTAATTATGACAAAGAATACTATTGGTACAGCTGTATAAAGGCCTGGTACGGATTTGTACTATCCTTTGCAGACCTTAGCAGCCCTAACCACCTGTCCTTCGGAATTTCCCACTTTTTCTTGACTGTCATCAATTTTGCACTGTCTCAAGGTAGGTCATGACGGGCCTTCGATATGCTCTCTCGAGTAGGCCGTATCAAGTCTTCGATATTCTCTCTCGAGGAATGTATTATGGGACTGGGCTTCGAACTTCACTTTGAGACCTTTAAAGCTCGGGCTTGGCATAACAGAGACTTCGAAATCGGACTCCTCTGATGTCGGCCGTATACAAGTGTGTTACAACAATTCTACAGAGGCGAATAACCCCATCCCATTAGAATAAGAATATTTATAGGGTCCTTGACACCACACATGAATAAACGTGTGAGTTATGAAATTTAAGGAATTTCTTTTTTAGATGAAAATTCAAAACGCAGGAGAAATACGTAAGGGGAGCACAATTATTTGGCTGCTAAATGAAGTAGCTCGTCAAATCTCTAAAACAGCGAGTCTATGACTCTACGCAAGCCTAGTCTCAAGTCGTGACGTGAAATAAAGGAATTAAACATGCAAGGATAACTCAAATAGTACAATTAAAGCATGGCGTGAACCTATGTCTACCCGGACATAATCAATAATTCTAGCACACGCACGGATACTCGTCACCTCATACGTGCGTAGCTCCAACAACATGTATCATATCACAAGAATTACACGTATGGGGTAAATTCCCCCTCACAAGGCTGTACAGGAGAGTTATCTCGCTCCGAAGTTTCATAATCGGATCCAATGCCTCTCTAGCAACTCAAACCAATGCCCATCCGAAGCTTGTCAATAATGTGAAAACAAATAAAAATGTACTCTAATACTCATAATTAATCAATTTATAACAATTCTCAACTTCGCTTGAAAAGTCGATAAAGTCAACTCACGGGCTCGCATGCCTGCATTTTGAAAATGTTCGAAGATAAACTTTACCCATAACATTATGAAATCAAATATATGGTTTATCCTGAATTCCATTTCCAAAATCGTTGTTAAAACCCAAATTATCAATTCTAGGTGTTTCTGTTAAAATATAATAATTTCCTCAAATTTTCATGTTTAAATCCACATATAATTCATGTATATCACTAACATTATGTGGGAATTACTTACCTTTCCATAGATGACAAAAACACCCCCTTAAAGATCCCCAAAAATCGTCCCAACCAAGTGAAAATGAAAGAAAATGGGCCAAATCCCGTATAAAATCAAGTCTCACCAGGCCCATTCTTCTTCATGATCGTGGGGGCATCTTCGCAATCGTGAAGGCTAAAATTCTACTGCCCAAGATTTCATCTACGTGTTTGCGACCTTCATTTCACGTTCGTGAAGCCTACTAAACCCCGCCATTTGCATTCCTGTTGAATGTATTGCGTTCGTGAATTCTAAATGGCTCTAGGGCCCAACTCGTTTTTCTTCTTTGCATTCGTGAAATACATGTTCCGTTCGCCTAGGTTGCCTCAGGTTCCTCTCCGCGTTTGCAACCCTTGCGTCGCATTTGCGATGGGCGAATCCCACCAGTTCAAAAAATCCTTCTCCGCGAACGCGTGAATCCCTTCGCGTTCACTTAAAACAAAATGAGACACCGGTAACTAGCATCAACAAACCATCTAAACTTGGTCCTTAACCATCCTGAAACACACCCGAGGACCCCGAGGCCCTCAGGACCCCATCCATTCATACTAACCAGTTCCCTCACATAACACATACTTGCTCGAGGTCTCAAATCACATCAAACATCACCAAAACTATGAATATATGATTGAAACAGTTATTTAAACATTTAAACTTATAAACTTCGCCAAACGCATCCGAATTGTAGTTAAACGTCCCGGAATGCTTCCAAATTTTGCATGCAAATCAAAAATCATGATACAAACCTATTCCAAGGCTCAGAACTCCAAATGAACATCGATCACACCATAATTCACTTGAAATCAAACTTAGGAAATTCTAACACCTTCAATATGTTAACTTTCCTCAATAAACGCGGAAATTCTTTCGTGCCACCCGATACTCAACCCGAACACACGTCCAAGTCCAAAATAATCATATGAACATATTAGAACCTTTAAATCCCTATTCCAAGGTCTTTTTAGTCAAACTATGATCAACTCTTCCAACTTAAAGTTTCCAAATAAAGAATTTTCCTTCTGTAACAACTCCGAACTTCCCGAAATTAAATTCTGACTACATGTACAAGTCATAATACATGAAGACAAGCTGCTAAAGGCCTCAAACCATCGAATGACGCACTATAGCCTAAAATGACATGTCAGGTCGTTTGATACACACTATTTAAACCATGACTCAAATGTAGAATATACAACATCATGTCCTAATTGACTCATGAAGTCATTGAGTGGCACATAGAAAATTTTGTTAGTTGCATCAGCATAATTTAATAGTAGTCCATGTAAATTAATATTACGTCAACACTTACTTATGAAAGGCTTGAACTTCTGGACAATTTAGAAACACATGATTTGAAGTTGATTTGTACTCCATACTACTTAGGGCCCTTTTTTATAAATCTTTAGAGCCTCGGCCTAGTTGTTTGAATATGAACGTTGGTGGATATAATTGATCATTCTCAAACACGACATTTATGCCGATTTGGCCTATTTCTAGCACATGTCATATGACTATCAAAGTAGTAAAAACAAAAAAAGGTTAGTTTCCTTTGCAAATCGTTTACACTTGCCAATAGTCATGCACATTGTCATATTAGACAATACATTAAAGAAAATTACAAGAATAAATCAAGGTTTTATCATTACCTCTTGAATGAATACATCCAGCTACATTGAATCGGCCCTCTAAGTCGTGCCTCGTGTACAAGTTCAATTAGAAGGTGTTCCATCACATCAAAGAAACCACATGAAAAAATTCTTTACAGCTTATTACTGATTACAGGAATGTTCTGATTTATTTGAAATATGTTTTCTTCCCTTATTGTGGTAGAGCATAAATCTTTGAAGAACAAACCTATCTCTGTGATGTATTTCCAGATATTTTCAGGTAAACCACAAAATTCAATAGGGACTAAGGTTTCCATGAAGATATTACAATCATGACTTTCCATATGAGTCAGCTTTCCTTCAACCAAATCGACACGTTTTCCCAGGTTTGAAGCATAGCTCTCGGGCATCTTTAGGTTTGTAACCCACTCACAAATATGTCGTCTTTGTTCCAAAGTGAATAAGTAGTTTGCCTTGTGCTTGAACACCTTACCATTGTTTGCAGACTGCAAATGTGATTCAGGTCGGATGCAATATTCTTGTAAGTTCAGCCTAGCCTTCGGGATGATCTTTTGTCTTATTCTTATAATCCATCACTTTGTTGAACAAATTGTCAAAATAGTTCTTCTCGGTATGCATGATATCAAGATTATGTTGGAGAAGATAACCCTTTCAATATGACAACTCCCAAAATATGCTCTATTTTGTCCAGTTATGAGTAAAACCATATCCAAGAAATCTAGAAAGTGGGGCCTCGGTAACTTTAGTGAAGTTCTGAACCCTCTCCCAAATTTCCTCACTAGCCAAAAGTGGAGGTGGAAAATCATGTTCAATTGTATTATTTTATAATGCATGCGTCATCCTTCTGAACTCATGATCAACTGGCAAGAACTAACTATGACAATTAAACCATGATTGCTTTCGGTCATGTCTTAAAGTGAACGCTTTTCAATTATCCATCCATTAAGGACATGCTAACTTTCCAGCAGTCATCCACCCAGATAATATTCCATACGCAGGAAAATCATTAATGGTCCACATCCATTTGACCCATGATCAACTGGCAAGAACTGACGATGACAAATAAACCATGATTGCTTTGGCCATGTCTTAAAGTGAACACTTTACCATTTTCCATATAGTAAGGACATGCTAGTTTCTAGCAGTCATCCACCGAACAAAATTCCATATGCAGATAAATCTTTAATGGTCAGCATTAAATTAGCAGGCAAGTTATAATTTTGCTTAGTTTATATATCATATAACTCAACTCCATCACATCACCGCTATTTTAGCTCATCAACCAGTGGTTACAAATATACATCAATCAAACTCTTTGGATTGCGGGAACAAGGAATAACACAATTTAAGAAAATATATGGACTAGTCATACACATCTCAAGCGGAAGATTATATGGCATGATAAAGACTGGTCAACATGGATATGGCGTTGTAGAAACAAAAAATGGCGTGAAACCATCAACACACAAACCCAAATGAACATTCTTTGGTTCACTAGCATAATCTGGATACGTCCTATCAAAATGCCTCAAATCTTCCCCATCGGAAGGATGACACATTACACCAGGCAGCCTTCTATTTTCATAGTTCCATCTCATATGAGGAGCAGAACTCATATATGTGTACAACCTCCTTAATCTAGAAACTAAAGTTAAATAATTCATCGACTTCACATCAACCTTCTTCCCGCTGGAAACCCGCTTAAAACAAGGTTTTTGTAAGGACCCGACCGGTCGTTTTGAAAATTGTAGTCTCGTTCCCTTATTTAATACCAATTTTTTTCTTTATAGTTGTTATGTGACTTTCCAGGGTAGTTGGTTCGGGGCCGGAGAGATTTAGGAATGAATTGAGACATTTAGTCTGAAGGTTGGAAGTTTAAGTTGGAAAGGTTGAACGGATGTTGAGTTATGTGTAAATGACTCCGAAATGGAGTTTTGATGGTCCTGTTAGCTACTTTGGGCGATTTTGGGCCTAGGAGCCTGTATGGATAGTTATTTAGAGGTTCCTAGTTGAATTAAGATTGAAATGGCAAAAGTTGGAAATTTTGAAATTTGGAAAGTTTGGCCGAGAGTGGACTTTGTGGTTATCGGTATCAGATTGGAGTTCTGGGAGTTGTAATAGGTTTGTAGTGTCATTTATAACTTGTGTGCAACATTTGAGGTTAATTGAACATGATGTGATGGGGTTCAGCGTTGTTTGTAGAAGTTGAATTTCCTTAGTTTTAATAGACTTGAATTGGGGTGTGATTCGTGTTTTTAATGTTGTCTGATGTGATTTGAGGGCTCGACTAAGTTAGTATCATGTTTTATGACATGTTGGTATGTTTGATTGAGATCCTGAGGGCATCGAGTTGATTACGAATTGTGAACGAATCAGAAATGAGACCTAGTACATTGCTAAGGCTGGGAGTTTTCTGGTGTGATCGCACCTGCGAAGGGTTGGCTGCAGGTGCAGTTGGAGTTGTGTAGGTGTGGATTTGGGCTAACCTGGGGTAGGACACAGGTGCGAGACGTAAGCTGCATCTGCGAGCCCGCAGGTGCGAGCAAGGCTCCGCAGATGCAGACAAGAGGAGCTGGGCTAATTTTGCAGAAGCGGATCATGGGCCGTAGGAGCATTTTTGCAGGTGCAGAAATTGTAGCGGAGGTACGGGCCCTTGGGTCTTTAGTTACTTCTACATAAGCGGAGGATTTTCTACTAAAGCGGTTCGGCGGGTGCGTATAGTTTGCCACAGGTGCGAAAAAATTGGGCAGTGTTTAAATTCGAGGGTTTCCGAGATTTTCTTCAGTTTAGACATTTCAAGCTCACTATTAGGTGATGCTTGAGATGGATTTCGAAGGGAATCTAGAGGTAATTTACTTGTGCTCATTTTTGTTAGATAATCTTGTTTCCCCATTGAACTTCCCACCTAGTTCGGGTGTGTTTAAGGTGGAATTTGGGAGTTTGAGGCTACGGATTTGGAGAGTTTTATTTGGGGATTTGGGTGGCGATTTGGTTTCGGATTTTGGTAAATTTGTTATGGTTAGACTTGTGGTTGAATGGGCTTTCAGGTTTTGTGACTTATCGAATTTCGAGACATGGGCCCGGTGGCCGGCTTTAGTCAACTTTTGGCTTTTGATTAATACCTTAGTATTTTCCTATGAAATTAATTTTTAGATCTTGTTGATTATATAGACTTTTATGGCTAGATTCGGGGCTTTTGGAGGTTGATTCGCGAGGCTATAGTGTTGGAGTAGAGATTTGCACAGGTTGAGGTAAGTAACAGTTCTAAATTTTGTTCTTAAGGTACCAAACACTGTATTATGTGTCATGTGTTTGGTTTTGAGGTGACGCACATGCTAGGTGACGGGCGTGTGGGCTTGAACCATAGGAAATTTGACTTGGTCAATTCCATGGAATTGTGTAGTTGAATAATCTATTGTTATCTGTATATTCTCTATGTAAATTAGAAATTGAACTTCAAATCATGTTAGAAGTCATGTTTAGGCTATGTGTTGATACATTAGTGACCCACATCGGCCATGCTACATATTGAATTATTTGCTAAATTGTTGTTTTGTACTTAGTCACAGATTTACTTGCATATTAAATCCCAGTCTCTATTGTTTTTATTGATACGTTATAGCATCACTATTTAGGTTGATTATCATGATTATTGAGAGTGCGAGAGACTGGAGAGATTGATGAGAGTCCGATACTTATTGGGTCAGGTTGCACGTCACAGTACGTTTTAGTTATTTATGCCATGATTGGCTTGTTATAGCGATTGGGCTGAAGGAGCCCCTCCGGAGTCTGTACACACCCTAAGTGAGCGCAGGTATCAACTGAGTGCGAGTGCCGAGTACCAAGCTCCGAGCGCGAGTACCGAAACGAGAGCCTGTGAGGAATGAGTGACTGTGAGGTTGGAGTGTATGGGAGAACTTAATGACTATTGGTCTAAGATTTTGCACTTGATTTCATTGCTATTGTAATTTAGCTGGCATATATCGCAGTCACGAAATTTCTAAGAGATATCATATCCTATTTCAACTGAACTTGACATGAATTAACTGTTTTGGCCTTAATTGTCGAACTTGAAGGCATGCCTATCTTCCTATATTGTGAAATTTATAGTTGAACTATATCAGTGAAGCTCATCACTACTTTCAGTGCATTATTTAGTCTTGTTACTTACTAGGGTTGTTGTACTCACGCTACACCCTACACTTTGTTTGCAGATCCAGGTGTTTCTGGACACAGTGGGTGTTGATTTGTCTGTGCAGCTTGATCGTTTGGAGATTCCAAGGTAGTTGCCCAGCGTTCATAGACCTTGTCTCTCCTTTCCTATCTTTCAGCTTTATGTATTTAGTTTTAGCCTTTCATAGATAGAATTTCCAGACTTGTGTTGTATTGATGCTCATGTACTCAGTGACGCCCCGATGTTGGGAAATTCCAATTGGGTTTTGACCTTCTATCTAATTTTTGAGAGTTTTGATGAATTAAACCTCTTTTTTTTTTATTTAAATGTGTTGGAAGTATGTTGAAGTGTTAGCTTGCCTAATACAAAGTTATGCTCCATCACGACTGACTATGTTTTGGGTCGTGACAAGTTGGTATCAGAGCCTATGTTACATAGGTCTCACGAGTCATGAGCAGGTTTGGTAGAGTATTGTGAATCGGTATGGAGACATATATTCTTATCTTCAAGAGGCTGCCGAACCCTTAGGAATCTTCACAATCTTGTATTCTTGTCATGCAGATTTGTTTATTCTGTTACCTAAACTTTTTTATTCAATTCTCTCACATATGGTGAGGACACGTGCCGCCGGATAGGACGGACAACCACTAGTGCCACCTACGAGGGTCATGAGAGGCCGCGGCCGCGGTAGGGGAAGATGTGTAGCTCGTACAGCAGCTAGAGCAGTGCCTGCAGATCCACTAGTCGCTCCAGCTTAGGATCAGGTACCAGAGACGGTTGAATGAGTGGTACGACTCAGGTACCAGCTATGCCCATTGTGATTTCTGACCTTTGGGAGGCCTTGGCTCAGAATTTTACTGTATGCTCCAGCCTTGCTCATGCAGTCTCTGTTCCGGCTGTAGCAGCCACTTCTTAGTCTAGGGAAGATACTGAGACTCCTGCCACTCATACTCTAGAGCAGGTGATGCAGGGACTCGAGACACAGGGGGTACTACCAGCCCAGGCAGTTGCTGTTACTCAGGTGCACATATGTCCTGGCATGATTGCTGATGAGCAGAGAAGACTATGCCCATTGTGATTTCAGGCCTTTGGGAGGCCTTGGCTCATAATTTGACTGTGTGCTCCGGCCTTGCTCAAGCGATGTATTTTTCGGTTGTAGGAGCCACTTCTTAGGTTGAGGGAGGTACTGAGACTCCCACCGACCGTACTCAGGAGCAGGTGATACAGGGACTCGAGACACCGAGGGTATTACCAGCCCAGACGGTTGCAGCTGCTCAGGCGCAAGTAGGTCCTGTTATAATTGCTGATGATAAGAGGAGACTTCATTTAGCAGGGTTGAGTCAGAGGATGCCCAGGTCTTCTTAGATAATTGCCAGCGGATTCTTCGCATGGTGGGTATTCTAGAAATTAGTGGGGTTTCGTTCACTACTTTTCAGTTTACTAAGGCTATCTTTTGGTGGTGGGAGGTTGATGAAAGGCACTAGCCGGTTGATGCAACACCACTTACATGGAAGGAGTTCTCCGTTCTCTTCTTGGAGAAGTTCGTGATGTAGTCTCGTTTTGGAAGGAGCTTTGCAAATAATTTGAGCAGCTACGTCAAGACGGCATGTCTGTGACTCAGTACGAGATGAGGTTTTCATAATTGGCTCGTCATGTAGTTTGGTGTGTTTCCACTGATAGGGAGAGGATTAGGAGGTTCATTGATGGCCTCACATATCAGCTGCAATTGCTTATGATTCGAGAGAGGTTATCCGGTGCTACTTTCGATGCGGTTGTTGATATTGCTTAGAAGATAGAGATGGTTTGTAGTCAGGAGCATAAGGAAAGGGAGGACAAGAGGCCTCGTGGTTTGGATGGTTTTAGTGGTGTTCCTTCTAGGGGGCAATCCTACAACAACAGGGGTCGTCCTTATAGGCCCGCATATATGGCTCGTCCAGTTCACACTGGTTCATCATCTAATCATGGTTCATACAGTGCTCGTTAGGTCAGTCATCTCTCAGTGCCCTTCCAACTCAAGAGTTCATCCTGTGCTCCATTGGCTGAGGGTTCATCTATTCCAGGTCCTTCTAGTAGTTATCCCGATACTCGGGGCTCCCTTCAGTCCCGACCACCATCACCGGGGAGTTGCTTTGAGTGCGGGGAGTTTGAACATATGTGGAGGTAGTGTCCTTGTCGCCTGGGATCTCCAAAGCAGCTTAGGAGTTAGGCTTCAACTTCCGCACCAGTTACTTTACCACTCGCCCAGCCTGATCAAGGTGGGGCCCAGGCAGCTAGAGGTCTCCCTAGAGGCGGAGGCCAATCAGGTGACGGTCAAGCCCAATTCTATGCTTTTCTTGCCAGGCCAGATATTGTTTCTTCAGATGCTGTGATCACACGTATTGTCTCAGGATACCATATGGATGCTTCTAGATTATTTTGTTACAACCCATATTCATGTACGTTGGCTGATGCCATAAGTTAATCGACGTAAACATGAGAAGAGATTATATTTGAGATGATAATAAGTTAATCCTATTGATTTTAAATGATACAAGACTGTATAAGAGTGATTAACATGTATTAGAAGTTAAGCGAATCAACGCTGTTGTAACTCGTATTTTTGGGTAAACCTAGGGGTGCTTGATTATCTCAAGAGGTCGTGTTTTAAAGGTATATGAATCATATAATATCCGTATAATAGTCTTGAAGTCAAATGAGTTATGAAACAAAAGTCGACAAGAGTTGTCGCAACTTATGTTATAGTTTTAGTTAAACTTTAGGTCAAATGTTATTAAGCTTTTCTCCCAATATACTTGGAATTACATGATGATCTACCAACAAAATTTAATATCTATGAGTCTAGTTTTCAACACATTAAACCGCTTATCAATACTACATTGGAGTAGATAGATATAGATATTTTCGCGAGACTGCACATGCTGCTAGGTGACAAGTAGGTGGGTCACCTACTTGGTTAAATGATAGCCCAAAAAAGAGGCAATTTCGGTTCATCGAAAGATCCCACTAAAAGGATTATCTCCTGCAATATATCCCTCATTATATTTCACAAATAACCAGACCCTAAACCACTGCAAACTTCCTCCCAAAAATTATCCACAAACCCTAATTGATTTTCCCTCTCTTTCAAGTTCAAATTGGGGGTAAACCCAAGAGTTTGAAGAACGAAGATAAGGGCTGAGTTATCCAGCAAGTAAGGTGAGTTTACTGCTCTCTTTCATCCATTTTTTTATGCTGTAAATTCATGGTAATTCATTTTATACTTCTAACAAATCTCGGGACGGTGATCGGATGTCGTGAGTTCGAGTTATTCACTTGCAGCGGACTGTTTTGCGGACTGTTTTGTGTTGCTGTTGGGCTGCGTGTTTTAATACTGTATTGCGGGAGTTTTGTAGGAGGAAGGGCATGGAGAAACACCATATATATGTAGGGTTGTGGGATTCTCGTTCGTCGTAATATTTTCGGGTCGTTTGACACGACTACGATGGTCGTCTTATGTATGAAGTTATTAAGTGCTGTCTGTTTCATAGTAAAATAGGTTGTGGTCGATACACAATAGTTATGACGCTTAAATGATAACGATAGTGTCGTTTCTCTTATTATAGACTAAGGAGTTGTGACAATTGCATAGCTTGAGATTGGGGAAGTATATACAAGGTATGTGAGGCTATCCCTTTCCTTCTTTTGCACGACTCCGATTGTACATAATGCAATAAACGAGCTTCCAAAGATACTCTACTCTTAGAAGCTAGCAGTACTTGCATTGTTTCCCTTCTTATGGAACAATTGATGTTGAGGTTGCTGATGTTGAGGTTGCTCCTCTTATTCTTATGTTATCACTGTTGTTGGTACTTCCTGATTCTTATAATATTCTTGATGAAGAGTTAATCCTAATAATGTTTACAAACCTTACGTCACTCTGAAATGCTCAGAACATGATTCTAATGAGTCCTATATGCATTATACATATGTATCTATTTTACTCTACCGGGTCGCACTATAGTTGGCCGGGTAAGGCACCTATTGTGCAACCACGGCAGTTGGATATACCGAGTCCTCTTTGAGGCCGGGTATGATATGATGATGATGATGCCCACAGAGGCGGATGTTGATATGATAATGATGATGCCCACAGGGGCGGATTTTTTTAAAAGATTATGTTTATATATGTATCATGCATTTCATGTTACTGTCTCAGATGTTACAGGTTGTATCTTCTCTACCTCTCTTTACATTATTGTTCATATTTATATTCACCTCAGTACATTATTCGCACTGACGCCTTTTTTATTTGTGGACGCTGCAGGTCCTGATAGACAGGTAGACGCAGTTCCCCCCACCACAGTAGGCTTTCCAGTTCAGCGGTTATAGACGAGATCCCTTCTCCGAACTTGCCGTGGTCATGGTATGCAATTTTGGTTATTGATATAATGGGTATGTTGGGGCCCTATTCCGAATATGTTGCATTACTTATGCTCCTTTAGAGGCTCATAGACAAGTGTCGGCTTATGTATAGTTTGGTATGCCTTGTCGGGTGATTTTTGTTGTGTAGTCTTTTATGGAAGCGTGGTAGCTCCTAACTTATATGTAGTTTCTTGGAAGTCTCATTATTCCATGTTATCCATGTTCATTCGATTATCTATCATTGTTTGGTGTTCATAATCAATATCCACCACTTATATTAATCTCGTTGGCCCTTAAAGATAATAAGAAGATTAGTTAAAATGTACGTTGGTGCTCGGCAAGTATGGCCCGAGTACTAGTCATGATCCTGCAGTTTGGGTCGTGACAAAATTGGTATCAGAGCAAGTCTATCCTAGGGGTTGTCTATGAGCCGTGTCTAGTAGAGTCTTGATTTTTGATGTGTAGCACGCCACATTTATAATCAGGAGACTACGTGACATCTAGGGTTGTTACCTTCTTCCAAAATCTAGATCGTGCATAGAGTTGAGTCCTTAGTGTTGTATCTAATATTAACCTTGTTTTCTTTCTGCGATGCCTTCGAATAGGAAGCAATCGATTAGTATAAGACTTGATATAGCTACGGGAGAGGGTACCAGTCAGGTGCCTCAAGCCAGAGTAGGCCAAAGTGAGGCTCAGAGTGAGATGTCGTCTCATACCTCATCTACTCCGTCTCATCCAGAGGATATTAGGAGGAACCCAGCACCACCAGCTCCTCCGTCTGGCCCTACAGAACAGGGTATGCAGTGTGCGGTGCAGTTGTTGAATAACTTGGTAGCTGCTCAGGCTCAGAGGCAGAATACCAGTGTTGTTGATAAACCGGATAGTACGAGAGTTCGTGATTTTATTAATCTAGACCCTCTAGTGTTTACTGGATCAGACGACAAGGAGGACCCACAGACTTTTATTGACCAGGTTCATCGTAGACTACGGGTTATGCATGCTACAGATACAGAGGCAGTAGAGTTGGCTTCATATCATTTACGGGATTTAGCGGTTTTCTGGTATGATAGTTGGGAGAGATCCAGGGGTCTGAATGCCCCTCCAGCTATGTAGAAGGAATTTTCTGAGGCCTTTCTTCGTCACTATTCGCCCATTGAGATACGACGAGCTAGTGTTGATAAGTTCTTGAACCTTAGAAAAGGTAATATAAGTGTGCGAGAGTATGGCATGCAGTTTTATTATTTAGCAAGGTATGCTCCTCATATGGTGGCCAAGATCAGTGATAGGGTTCATATGTTCGTGAACGGGTTGGGACCGCATCTGATAAATGAGTGCACGACAACCTCCTTGGTGGAGGGCGTGGATATTTCCCGTATTCAGGCTTATGCTCAGACACTAGAGGATCGTAAGCGCCAGCAAACGGCAGATAGGGAGCAGGATAGCGGCTAGCATAAGAGGGCGAGGTTTGTAGGGTATTCTCATGACTTCACAGGTAGTGTTAGGCCCCAGTTTCTGAGGAGTTCGGCGCCACCTGTAGCTAGTGATCCTTCATAGTTTCAGAGGCCTAGATATGATCGATTGACCTATTCTGGTCCAGGTCAGAGTTCGTGGGCATCAGGCTCGAAATATCATAGGGATACTAGTCAGAAGAGACACCTAACACCGCGTTGGGATCAGTGTGGCAAGGCCCACTTTGGACTGTGCCATCGAGGTTTTGATGCGTGCTACTCTTGCGAACAGCCGGGCCATATGAAGTGGGATTGTCCTAATAGACTGGTTGGTCTCATGCTACGCAAATGCTGATTATCGTACGAAGATGATTATGTTTCAGTTTCCTAATGAACCCGTCATCGAATGGAAAAGGAACATTGCTACGCCGAAAGGTAGGTTTATTTCCTATCTTAAGGCAAGGAATATGATCTCAAAAGGGTACATTTATCATCTCGTTCGCGTTAGGGATGCGGAAATAAAGCCCCCTACTCTACAATCAATCCCCGTGGTCAATGAATTTCCAGATGTTTTCCCAGATGAACTTCCAAGCCTTCCACCTGAAAAGGAGATTGAGTTTAGCATTGATGTATTTCCTGACACTCAACCCATATCTATTCCTCCATATAGGATGGCCCCGACAGAGTTCGTGAGTTGAAGGCACAGTTGAAGGACTTGCTGGATAAGGGCTTCATTAGGCCTAGCACCTCACCTTGGGGTGCGCCAGTCCTGTTCGTGCGGAAGAAAAACAGGTCGTTACGGTAAGTATCGACTATCGACAGTTGAATAAGTTTAATATAAAGAAAAAGTATCCACTTCTAAGGATTGACGATCTGTTTGACTAACTCCAGGGTGCAAAGTATTTTTCCAAGATTGACTTACGTTCAGGGTATCATCTAGTGAGGGTTAAGGAGAGAGATTTTCCTAAGACGGCCTTCCGAACAAGATATGGTCACTTTGAGTTCTTGGTGATGACGTTTGGGCTAAAAAATGCCCCAACAGCTTTTAGGGATATCATGAATACTGTATTCAGGCCCTATCTTGATGTGTTCATGATCGTATTCATTGATGACGTTTTGGTGTATTCTTGTTAGGAGGCAGAACATGCGGGCCACCTGCGGATAGTATTACAGACACTTCGGGATCGTAAGTTATATGCTATGCTCTCCAAATGTGAATTTTGGCTGAACTCAGTAGCATTCCTTGGCCATATGATATCTGACGAGGGTATTAGTGTCGACACTCAAAAGATCGATGAAGTAAAGAATTGACCGAGACCTACAACATCATCAGAAGTCCGCAGCTTCCTGGGGATATCGGGATATTATAGGCGATTTATAGAAGGGTTTTCCTCTATATCATCAGCATTGACTAGGTTAACACAGAAAGCTACTAAGTTCCAGTGGTCTGACGCTTGTGAACGAAGTTTTCAGGAGTTAAAGAATCGATTGACATATGCGCCAGTGCTCACTCTCCCGAAGGAACAGAAGGTTAGGTGGTATATTGTGATGCCTCAGGTATAGGTTTGGGGTGCGTATTGATGCAACATGGGAAGGTGATTTCTTATGCATCAAGACAGTTGAAGAAGCATGAAAAGAATTACCCGACCCATGATTTGGAATTGGCTGCAGTGATATATGCTTTGAAGATATGGTAGCACTACTTATACGGCGTCCATGTTGACATCTACATAGATCACAAAAGCTTACAATACATCTTCAAGCAGAAGGGGTTGAATTTGAGGCAGCGTAGATGGCTTGAATTACTGAAAGATTACAATGTCGAAATATTGTACCATCCCGGTAAAGCCAATGTTGTGGAAGACGCTCTCAGTCGTAAGTTAATGGGAAGCTTAGTACATATTGAGCAGGGTAGACAAGGGTTGACTAATGATCTTCATCAGCTTGTGAATATGAGAATTAGATTGTTAGACTCTGATGAATGAGGGGTTACCGTACAGAATACATCAGAATCATCTTTGGTAGTCGAGGTAAAAGCACGGAAATATTAAGATCCTACCTTAGTAGGATTGAGAGAGAGCATTCAACATTGTAAAATTATGGCTTTTGAGATCGGAGCAGATGGGGAACTAAGATACCAGGGCCGGTTATGTGTGCCTGATATGGCAGGGTTGAGAGAGAAGATTATTATTTAGATTCATCTTTCCCGATATTCCATCCATCCTGGCTCGAAAAAGATGTATCATGATATTAAGGAGCAGTATTGGTGGGATAACATGAAGAAGTCTATTGCAGAATTTGTAGCAGTCCTAATTGTCAACAAGTAAAAATCGAACATCAGAAACCCAGTGGATTCCTTCAGAATATAGAGATTCCGACCTGGAAATGGGAGGTGATTAATATGGACTTCATTATTGGATTTCCTCGCTCTTATCATATGTTTGACTCCATATGGGTTATAGTTGATCGACTTACAAAATGTGCCCATTTTCTACCAGTTAAGACAACTTACACAGATGAAGATTATGCAAATTTGTATATCGAGGAGATTGTTAGGCTTCATGGTGTACCGATATCTATTATATCAGACCAAGGAGAAATTTGCGGCTAACTTTTGGAGGTCTTTTCAGAAGGGTTTAGGCACACAAGTGAATCTCACTACTGCATTCCATCCACAGACTGACGGACAAGCTGAACGTACCATTCAAACACTTGAAGATATACTACGAGCATGTGTTCTTGATTTCAAGGGGAATTGGGATGACCATCTTCCACTTATAGAATTTGCCTACAATTATAGTTATCATTCTAGTATTAAAATGGCCCCGTACGAGGAACTATACGAGAGGATATGTAGATCACCACTTGGATGGTTCGAAGTCGGTGAAACAAAACTATATGGGCCAGATTTGATTCACCAAGCCATTGAGAAGGTGAAACTGATACAAAAGCAGCTGAGGACGGCACAAAGCAGGCAAAAGTCTTATTCTGATGTCCGACTTCATGATTTGGAGTTCAAGTTTGGTGATTGGGTTTTCATGAGGATCTCGCCGATGAAGGGTGTTATGCATTTTGGGAAGAAGGGTGAACTGAGTCCACGGTATATCGGTCCGTACAAAATTCTCCGACGAATTGGACAGGTTGCTTATGAGTAAGAATTGCCATCCGAATTGGAATTTGTCCACCCGGTATTACATGTATCTATGTTAAGGAAATGTATTGGAGACCCTTCTCGAGTCATCCCCATAAAATATGTACAAGTTACAGAGGAACTATCATATGAAGAAGTGCCAGTAGCTATATTAGATTGACAAGTCCGCAAGCTAAGAACAATGGATGTGGCTTCCGTCAAAGTATTGTGGAGGAACAATAACATGGAAAAAATTACTTGGGAAGAAGAAGAGCAGATGAAGTCTAAATACCCTTACTTTTTCCAGATTCAAGATAACAAGGATGCCGAGGGGACGCAGGACGCATTAGAAGGTGAAACAACTCTATGAGGTAAGCAATAGCTTGAGAGTACTCTTCCTTAATACACAATGGTGATATGCAGATAGTGTACATATCCATAATGATTTGTGTAGCCTTGAATGGCAATACGTTGGGTTTAACTGCTTCTAAGTTTGTCTAGTATCCATTTTATAGGGGAATAATAGGCCGGAAATTTCCGTTGGAATCCACAATGAGTTAGGCTCCCCCTAAACACCTACATTCGAGGACGAATGCTCCTAAGGGGGGGAGGGTGTTACAACCCATATTCACCTACTTTAGCTCATGCCATAAGTTAATCGATGTAAACATGAGAAGAGATTATCTTTGAGATTATAATAAGTTAATCCTATTTATCTTAAATGATAAAAGAGTGTATAAGAGTGATTAACACATATTAGAAGTTAAACGAATCAAGGATGTTGTAACTCATATTTTTGGGTAAACCTAGGGGTGCTTGATATTCTCAAGAAGTCGTGTTTTAAGGTATTTGAATCATATAATATACGTATAATAGTCTTGAAGTCAAACGAGTTATGAAACAAAAGTCGACAAGAGTGTCGAAACTTAGGTTCATAGTTTTACTATAACTTTAGGTCAAATGTTATTAAGCTTTTATAAAATCTACTTGGAATTACAGGATGATCTATCCACAAAATTGAAGATCTATGAGTCTAGTTTCCAACGCATTAAATGCTTATCAATACGACATTGGAGTAGAGAGATATAGATATTTTTGCGAGACTGCACAAGCTGCTAGGTGACAAGTAGGTGGGTCACCTACTTGGTTAATAATAGCCCAAAAAGAGAAAATTTCGGGTCAACCAGAGAGCCCATTAAAAGGCTTATCGTCTTCAATATATCCCTCATTATATTTCACAAAAAACAATACCTAAACCCCTGCAAACTTCCTCCCAAAAATTATCCACAAACCCTAATTGATTTTCCCTCTCTTTCAAGTTCAAATTGGGGGTAAACCCTAGAGTTTGAAAAACCAAGATAAGGGCTGAGTTATCCAGCAAGTAAGGTGATTTTACTGCTCTCTTTCATCCATTTTTTTATTCTGTAAATTCATGGTAATTCGTTTTATACTTGTAGGAACTGTCGGGACGGTGATCGGAAGCCGTGAGTTCGAGTTATTCACTTGTAGCGGACTGTTTTGCGCACTGTTTTGTGTTGCTGTTGGGCTGCGTGTTTTACTAATGTATTGTGGTTTTTTGGAGGAGGAAGGGTGTGGAGAAACACCATATATATGTAGGTTTGTGGGCTGGTCGTTCTCCGGAACCTTTCCGGGTCGTTTGACACGAGTACGGTGGTCGTCTTATGTATGAAGTTATTAGGTTGTGTGTGGACTGTTTTGGGAGGCTCAATTTGATTATTATTGATGTTTTTTGTGGTCTTTGGTGATTTTTTTTACTTGTGTGAAGTCATATATATAAGGGCAGTGATGTCCATTTCATCGTAAAATAGGTTGTGGTCGATACACAATAGTTATGACGCTTAAATAATAATGATAGTGTCGTTTCTCTTATTGTAGACCACGGAGTCGTGACAATTGCATAGCTTGAGATTGGGGCAGTATACACAAGGTATGTGAGTCTATCCCTTTCCTTCTTTTGCATGACTCTGATTGTACATAATGCAATGAACGAGCTTCCAAAGATACTCTACTCTTAGAAGCTAGCAGTACTTGCATTGTTTCCCTTCTTATGGAACAACTGATGTTGAGGTTGCTCTTCTTATTCTTATGTTATCAATGTTGTTGGTACTTCCTGATTCTTATAATATTCTTGATAAAGAGTTAATCCTAATAATGTGTACGGAGAATATCGACCTTACGTCACTCCCAAATGTTCAGAACATGATTCTAATGAGTCCTCCATGCATTATATATCTGTTTCTATTTTACTCTTCTGAGCCGCACTATAGTAGGCCGGGTATGGCACTTATTGTGCAACCACTGATCAGCTGGGTTTACCAAGTCCACTTTGAGGCCGGGTATGATATGATGATGCCCACAGAAGCGGATATTGATACGATAATGATGATGCCCACATAGGCAGATGTTTTTAAAAGATTATGTGTATATATGTATCATGCAGTTCATGTTACTGTCTCTTAGAAGCACTCAGATGTTACAGGTTGTATCTTCTCTACCTCTCTTTACATTATTGTTCATATTTATATTGACCTGCCTTACATACTCAGTACATTATTCGTACTGACGTCCTTTTTATGTGTGGACGCTGCATGTTGTGATGTAGGTCCTGATAGACAGGTAGACGCAGTTCCCCCACCACAGTAGGCTTTCCAGTTCAGCATTTATAGGCGAGATCCCTTCTCCTTACTTGCCGTGGTCTTGGTATGCATTTTTGGTTACAGATATTATGGGTATGTCAGGGCCCTGTTCCGACTATGTTGCATTACTTATGCTCCTTTAGAGGCTCATAGACAGGTGTCAACTTATGTATAGTTTGGTATGCCTTGTGGGATGATTTTTGTTGTATAGTCTTTCATGGAAGCATGGTAGCTCCTAACTTATATGTAGTTTCCTGGCAGTCTTGTTATCCCATGTAATCCATGTTCATTCCATTATCTATCATTGTTTGGTGTTCATAATCCATATCTACCACTTATATTAATCTCGTCGGCCCTTAAAGATAATAAGAAGATTAGATAAAATGTATGTTGGTGCTCAGCAAGTATGGCCCGGGTACTAGTCATGATCCTCCAGTTTGGGTCGTGACATATTTGACCCTGGTTCCACTTATTAGTATGTATCATCGTAATTTTCTCATTATCTGGATATTCCCCGCGAGTCTATAATTTCATTTGTTCATGTATCTGTACCGGTAGGCGACACTATTATTTTGGACCGTGTATATCGGTCATGTGTAGTGACTATCAGGGGATTGAAGACTCGAGCTGATCTCTTATTGCTTAGTATTGGTGACTTCGACGTGATCTTGGGTATGGATTGCTTGTCTCCATGTTGTGTTGTTCTTGATTATCACACTAAGATCGTGACGTTGGCGATGCCGGGGTTGCCAAGGATCGAGTGGAGGGGTTCTCTAGACTATGTTTCAACGCAGAGTTATTTTGTATTTGAAGGCCCAATGGATGGTTAGGAATGATTGTTTATCTTATTTGGCCTTTGTGAGGGATGTTGGTGCAAGAATTTTCAGATGTGTTTCCTGCAAACCTACCGGGCATGCCGCCCGACAGGGATATTAACTTTTGTTATTGACTTGGTGCCGGGCACTCAGCCCATTTCTATTTCTCTGTATCGAATGGCACCAGCTGAGTTGAAGGAATTGAAAGATCAACTTCAGTAACTTTTTGATAATGGGTTTATTAGGCCTAGTGTCGCCTTCGGGTGCACCAATTGTGTTTATGAAGAAGAAGGATGGTATTATGCAGATGTGCATCGACTATAAGTAGTTGAACAAGGTCACAATCAAGAACAAGTATCCTTCGCCACACATTGATGATATATTTGACTATCTTCAGGGAGCGAGAGTGTTCTCTAGATTGATTTGAGGTCTGGGTATCACCAGTTTAAGATTCAGGACTTAGATATTCTAAAGACAACATTCAGGACCCGTTATGGTCATTATGAGTTCCTTGTGATGTCTTTTGGGCTGACCAACGCCCAAGCATCATTCATGTATCTGATGAATAGTGTATTTCAGCCTTATCTCAACTCGTTTGTCATAATATTCATTGATGATATTATGGTGTACTCTCGTAGCTAGGATGAGCATACCCAGCATTTGAGGATTGTGTTGCAGCGGCTGAAGGAGGAGAAACTTAATTTCATATTCTCCAAGTGTAAGTTTTGGCTTAGTTTAGTGGCGTTCTTGGGGCACGTGGTGTCCAATGAGGGTATTCAGGTGGATCTAAAAAGATAGAGGCAGTGCAAAGTTTGCCCAGACCGTCCTCAGCTACGAAGATTCAGAGCTTTCTCGATTTTGCCGGTTATTATCGTCGCTTTGTGGAGGGTTTCTCATTTGTTTCATCACCTTTGACCAAATTGGCCTAATAGGGCGGTACTTTCAAGTGGTCAGATGAGTGTAACGAGATCTTTCAAAAGCTCAGGACTGCCTTGGCCACAGCTCCAGCTCTAGTTTTTCCTTCAGCTTCAGGCTCTTACACAATGTATTATGATGCTTCACGGATCGATATTGAGGGTAGAGTGATTTCTTATGCTTCGGGCCAATTGAATCCCCATGAGTAGAACTACCATGTTCATGGTTTGGAGTTGGATGCCATTGTTCATGCATTGATGATTTGCAGGAATTATCTCTACGTTGTGTCTTGTGAGGTATTTACCGATCACCAGAGCCTTCAGCACTTGTTCAACCAAAAGGATCTAAATTTGAGATAGAGGAAATGGTTGCAGATGCTAAAGGACTATAATATTACTATTATGTATCATCCCGGGAATGCCGATATGGTGGCCGATGCCTTGAGTAGGAAGGCGGTGAGTATTGGTAGCCTTGCATTCATTCATGTTGGTAAGAGACATCTTGCAGTTGATGTTCAGGCCTTGGCCAACCACTTCTTAACATTAGATATTTTGGAGCCCAACCGGGTTCTAGCTTGTGTGGTTTCTCGGTCTACCTTATATGATTGCATTAGAGTGCGCAAATATGATTATCCTTATTTGCTTGACCTTAAGGACATGTTTGAGCACGGTTATGCCAGAGATGTTACTATTGGGGATGATGGGGTGTTGAGGATGCATGGTCAGATTTGTGTGCCTACTGTAGATGGACTATGTGAGTTGATTCTTGAGGAGGCCCACAGTTTGCGGTATTCTATTCATCCGGGATCCTCAAAGATGTACCAGAACTTGAGGAAGCACTATTGGTGGAGAAGAATGAAGAAGGATATAGTAGGGTTTATAGCTCGGTGCCTTAACTATTAGCAGGTAAAGTATGAACATCAGAGTTCGGGTGGTGCTTTAGGGGCTAGAGATTCCACAGTGGAAATAGGAGCTGATCACCATGGATTTTATAGTTGGGCTCCCATGGACTTCGAGGAAGGTTGATGTTATTTGGGTGATTGTGGATCAGCTTACCAAGTACGTGCACTTCATTCCAAATTGGACTACTTATTATTTGGAGCGATTGGCTTAAATTTACATTCGCAAGATTGTTCGCCTTCACATTACGACGGTGTCCACCATTTCATATCATGGCACAGAGTTTACATTGCAGTTTTGGAGAGCAGTATGGTGAGAGTTGGGCACCCAGGTGGAATTGAGTACAACATTTCACCCTCAGACGGACAGACAGTTCGAGTGCACTATTCAGATGTTGGAGGACATGCTATGCGCTTGTGCCATTGATTTTGGGGGTTCATGCGATAAGTTTTTGCCGCTCGTGGAGTTTGCCTACAACAACAGCTATAAGTCGAGCATTCAGATGGCTCCATATGAGGCTTTGTATGGGACAGGGTGTCGGTCTCTAGTGGGTTTGTTTGAGCCGGATGAGGCTAGGCTATTGGGTCCTGACTTGGTTCATGATGTTTTGGACAAGTTTAAATTGATTCATGATCGGCTTCACATGATGTAGTCTAGGAAGAAGAGTTATGCTGATAGGAAGGTTCGTGATGTTGCTTTCATGGTTGGGTAGAAGGTACTACTCAAGGTTTCACCCATGAAGGGAATTATGAGGTTCGGGAAGATGGGCAAGTTGATCCCTCAGTATATTGGGCCATTTGAGGTACTTTATAGGATTGGAGAGGTGTCTTACCAGCTTGCCTTGCCACCTAGTTTGTCGAGTGTCCATTCAGTGTTTCATGTTTCTATGCTCTGGAAGTATTCAAGTATGTCGGTGATCCCGTCTCATGTTTTGGAATTTAGCACGGTTCAACTATATGGTGATTTGACTTATGATGTGGAGTTGATGGCCATTTTGGATTGGCAGGTCCGAATGTTGAGGTCAAAAGACATAGTGTCAGTGACAGTGTAGTGGAGAGGTCAGCCAGTTGAGGAGGCTATTTGGGAGACCGAGTGGGAGATGCGAAGCAGATATCCATACCTATTTGAGACTCTAGGTACGTTTTTAGACGGTTTCGAGGATGAATGTTTGTTTAAGAGGGGGAGGATGTAACGACCCGGTCGATCGTTTTGAGAGTTGGAAAGGTTCATCGGATGCTTAAGTTGGGAAGGTTTATCGTATGTTGAATTATATGTAAACGACTCCGGAATGGAGTTTTGATGGTTCTGCTAGCTCCGCTATATGATTTTTGACTTAAGAGAGTGTTCGGATAGTGATTTGGAGGGTTCGTAGTTGAATTAGGCTTGAAATGGCAAGAGTTTGAAATTTAGAATGTTTGACCGAGAGGGACTTTTTGGTTACTCGGATCGGATTGGAGTTCTGGAGTTTGATTAGGTCAGTGGTGTCATTTGTGACTTGTGTGCAAAATTGTAGGTCAATCAGATGTAATTAGATGGGTTTCGGCATCGTTTGTAGAATTTTGATTTCCTTAGTTTCAATAGGCTTGAATTGGGATGTGATTCGTGTTTTTGATATTGTTTGATGTGATTTGAGGGCTTGACTAAGGTCATATCGTGTTTTAAGACTTGGTATGTTTGGTTGAGGTCCCGGCGGCCACAGGTTGATTTCAGATGGTAACGAATCGATAATGAGACTTAGTGCATTGCTGAAGCTGGGAGTTTCCTGGTGTGATCGCACCTGCGAGGAGTTGGCCCCAGGTGCGGCTGAAGTTGCGGAGGTGCGGCTGGAGTTGCCCAGGTGCAGTGCTAGGCTGGGTTGGCCTGGGGTAGGATGCATGTCTGGGAGTAATACGCATATGCGAGCCTGTAGGTGCGAGCAAGGCTCACAGAAGCGGACTTGGGGAGCTAGGCTATTTTTGCAGAAGAGGATCATGGGCCGCAAAAGCGTTTCTACAGGTACGTAACCCGGATCAGAGGTGCAGGCACTTGGTACTTTAGTGACTTTCACATAAGAGGATGGTTTTCCGCAAAAGCGGTTCCTCATGTGCGATTAGTTGGCCACAGGTGTGAAAGCACTGGGTAGTGTTTAAATTCGAGAATTTCCTAGATTTTCTTCATTTTGGATGTTTCAAGCTCGGTCTTGGGTGGTTTTTGAGAGGGATTCTTGAGTTAAGTTACTTGTGTTCATTTTTTCGATAATATTTTTTTCCCATTGAATTTCGCACCTAGATTGTTTGTATTTATTGTGGAATTTGGGAATTTGAGGCTACGAATTTAGAGAGTTTGGGGGATTTGGGTGGCGATTTTGTGTCGGATTTTGGTCAATTTGGTATGGTTGGACTCATGGTTGAATGGGTGGATTCTGATACGTGGGCCCCAGGGCTGACTTTTGAGTCAACTTTTCTTATTGAATTAATTCATTTAGCTTGTGTTGGTTGTATCGCACTGTTTGTTGCTAGATTCGCGGCATTTGGAGGCCGATTCGCGAGGCAAGAGTGTGTTGGAGTAGAGACTTGCACGAGTTGAGGTAAGTAATAGTTCTAAATTTTTTTCTTAGCGTATGAAACCTCGTATTATGTGTCATCTGTTTGGTTTTGAGCTTACGCACATGCTAGGTGAAGGGCGTGTGGGCGTGCACCTTAGGACTTGTGACGTGGTCAATTCCATGGAAATGTGTAGTTGAATAATCTGTTGTTATCCATATATTCTCCATGTGTAATAGAAATTGAACTACAAATCATGTTGGAAATCATGTTTAGGCTATGTGTTGGTACATTAGGGACCCACAAAGGCATGTTACATGTTGAATTATCTGCTAAATTGTTGTTTTGTGCTCAGTCTTGCATTTTATATCTCTGTGTCTATTGTTCTTTATTTATACGTTATATCATCATTATTTGGGCTGATTATCGTGATTATTGAGATTCTGAGGGACTGGAGAGATTGATGACTAACTGAGGTCGAGGGCTTGATTGTGAGAATACTTATGGGATCAGGTTGCATGCCGGATCATGTTTTATAGATTTATGACATAATTCGCTTATTATAGCACTTGGGCTTAAGGAGCCCCTCAAGAGTCAGTACACACCACCTATAACGACCCGAGTGGTCATTTTGAGCTCTAGCACGTCGTTTGGCGATTTGAGGCCTTGTGTCTCTTAATGTATTATGACTTGTACGCCGGTCAGAGTTGCATTTCGAGAAGTTCAGATTTGATTCGGATGCAAAATGCTAATTTCGGAAGCTTTATCTTGGAAAAATTGACTAAGGCTTGACTTTTGACTAAACGACCTCGGAATCAGGATTTGAAGATTCTAATAGGTTTTTATGGTGATTTCAAACTTGGGCGTATGTTCGGGTTGAGTATCGGGTCGTCCGAGAGCATTTCGGTGCTTATTATCGAAGGTTGGCATTTTAAGGGTCTAAGAACTTCATAAGTTTGGTTTGAAGTGAATTTTGATGTTATCGATGTCCGTTTAGGGTTTCGAGCGTTGGAATATCTTCGTTATGTCATTTATGACTCATGTGTGAAATTTGAAGTCATCACAGATTGATTTGATACGTTTCGGCACAAGATATAGAATTAGGAAATTTATAAGTTTGATTCAAGGTGTGATTCATTATTTTGATGTTGTTTGACGTTGTTTTAGGCTTAGACTAAGTTCGTATTGTACTTTGGGATGTGTTGGTAAATTTGGTTAAGATCCCGAGGGCCTCGGGTGGATTCCGGATTGTTAACGGAACAATTTTTGGACCTAAGGAAAAGCTGGAAATTTTTGGTTGCTAGTGCGATTGCTACTACGGAAGCTGGGTCGCAGAAGGAACTTCGCAGGAGCGAATCACATCGCAAAAGCGAGGAAGGATGGCTGGAGAAGGCTTCGCGAAGTGGAAAATGGAACACTTCTTCGGCCTCGTAGAAGCGAGATGGAGCACAGAGGCAACTATGGGTTCGCACCTACGGTTGCGCAGAAGTGGGAAAGATCCCACAGGTGCGATGGGGCTGCTAACCAGTGGACTTCATAGATGCACATTTGTGGTCGCAGAAGCGACGCAGCAGAAGCGGCCCGGGTGATCGCAGAAGCGGAAAGTCGTGTGAGTTGAGGTGTTCTTTTAAAAGCAAGATTAAACTAATTTTCATCTCATTTTCTTCCATGGGAGCCGATCTTGGAGCAATTTTAAAGTTCCATCTTTATCATCTATTGGGGGGTAAGTTATTTCTTCTCATTGTGAGTTAAATACATGAATTATACATGAATTGGAACATGGAAATTAGTAGAAATTTGGGATTTTTGGTAGGAAACCTAGAAATTGGTATTTTTCGATTTTGACCAAGAAATTGGACATGGAATTGAGAATAAATTATATATTTGAGTTCGTATTGTTATGGGTAATGTAAATCTTTAAAAAGTTTTGAAATTTGGGTACGTGAGCTCGAGGGTTGATTTTATAAACCTTTCGAGCAGAGTTGAGAATTATTATGAATCTAATTATTATCAGTTTTAGAGTATGATTTTTTTGGTTTGCACATTGTTTAACTAGTTTTGGATCGCGGGCATTGGTTTGAGGTGTTAGAGAGGCTTTGGAGCCGGTTATGGAACTTCAAAGAGATGTAAGTCTCCAGTTTAACTCTGTGAGGGGGAAACTACCCCTAGGTGATGTATTTGATATGTGATAATTTTTGCGGGGGCTAGTACGTTGTTAGATTTATGATATTCCAGGGGTCGACTTTGGTTAACGCCATGCTATAACTGTAATATTTGAGTTGTTCCTTGCCTATTATATCCCTTTATTTTATGTTACAAGACACTATACTTGCGTAGAGAGATACACTTGCTATTGTAGAGATTTGACGAGTTTCATGATTAGCCACGGAATAAATGTGCTTCTCTTACGGATTTCTCCCACACTATGTGTTTTCCTCGAAAGTTTTTCCATAAAGTTAATAACTCACATGTTTATTCATGAGTGGGGTCAAGGACCTATTAAAGCTTCTTATTTTAGTGGGATCGGGTTGTCGCCTCGGTAATGCCACACTCTCATGGAAACAGGTCGTTTACCTCGATAGTATAATAGATGCATCTATGGTCGGTGTCGTTTGACCTTCGGTAGTGCACACAGTAAGATAGGATCGGGTCATATTCCTCGGTATCTCTGTAAAATACTCTTATGGAGTCGTGTGTAAATTTGATAAGAAACCCGTGTATTTGTGAATTTTTCCCTAATTTGAGTTATGAGGATCTATCTGGTGAGGTCCAATATGTATACATATACTCCAGTTGAGGAGGTAACTTCTAGTTGAGAGCTTGACTTTATGGTTAAGAGGAGGATTGTACCATGTATTTATACTTGTTTATGTTGCTTATTTACTCTAACTCATATCTATTTACTCTTATTGTATCTATCTTATTGGACCACTAGTAAGTATCGATGTCGACCTCTCGTCACCAGTTCTCTGAGGTTAGGCTAGATACTTATTGGGTACGCATTGCTTTTGGTACTCATGCTCAGTTGTTGCACTTATTGTGCAGGTATATATATGTTTTGGTGGTCCTCTGGGTGTAGAGGCGCTGCTACTACGGGGACTTTACGGTGAGCTGCATTCTATACTACGATCTGCAGCATATAGAGTCTCCATCAGCATTATTTATATTCTCCTGTATAACTTGTATTCTAGACAGATGTTGTATTTTATTATATTTCCTAGTTGATGATACATGTATTTGTGACACCAGGTTTTGGGGGTTTCTACTGGATGTTTAGTATGATGGTATTTTTATCACTTTACCCTGTAAATTATATTTAATACTATTTAATTAATGGAAATTATGGTTTCAAGTAATAAAATTAGTAATTAAGCTGATACATAACCGTTGGCTTGCCTGGCGGCGACGTTAGGCGCCATCACGACCTATAGCAGAATTTGGGTCGTGATAACTTGGTATCAGAGCGTTAGGTTCACTTAGGCCTCATGATTCATGAGCAATTCTAGTATTGTCTTGTGGATCAGTACAAAGACGTCTTTACTTATCTTCGAGAGGCTACACGGCTATTAGGAGCACTTCTCCTCTTCATTCCTTATTGTGCGATTTGATTCCTTTGAGGCTTATGCCTATATTTCCTTCATACTCAATCTTATGCGACGTGAATCGCTTGTTATCAATTGGGCGTCAAAGAGTGGTAATGTTACTCCAGACGTGGTGCGGGATGTTTTCCCTGCGTATTCGGGCAGGCTATCATCATCGCCTTGTGGAGGGATGTTCTGTAATTTAACTCAGTTTCCATATTTCATTTGGTTTTGAGGCTATGTACAAATTGCTACGAGCTTCATGTTTTGTTATCACACAGTGTTGGTGTTATGGTAGGGTGCTCGTTTGTATGTCGAGGCAGTGAATGACTTGAAAGGGGGATTTCTCAATGCATGATTTAGAGGTTCAGCATTTAATTCCAGTAGAGGAAAGCAATTAGACGTTAGATGTTCATAATCGAATCGATGTTTCTAATGCTAATGGCTCGAGAAAGATGATCTTCGAGGAGGTTTGGAGTTGGTAGCAATTTATCAATTCAGATGCTACGGAGGTGGATTTTGATTTGATGCAGCAATTAGGCAGCGAAGGATGAGGAAGGGCATGGTGGGAGGCATCTCGCGGTGGTTGAATTGCTAGCAAGTCAAGAATGGAGCACAGGTCAAAGATTTGCTTAAAAGAGATGGTTTAGCCGAATTGGGAGTGATAGAGTAGCGTATAAATTATGTGATTGGATAATCATGTGCCTTGATAAAGTTTAGGGCGATTTTGAGGACCGTGATGGAAGGTGATTAGGTCTAAAAATTTTATTTGGAATGGTGGTTACGGTGATGATGAAGGTTGAATATAACGGAAAGAAGTTTGCTTGGAGTGTTTGGGGTGTAAGAGCTTGATTGTCGATATGAGATAAGACGTGACTTCGAGTTTGGAATGTATTGTCAGACTTCAAATTAATTCCAATGAGGAATGAATCGACTTGTACAGCTAGTGGACAAGTGTGGGCTCATGAGGGTTTACTAATTTTTGTGGTAGTTGTACCCAGTGCAGCGTCGTTGGGAGATGTCGGTATGGAATTCCACTGGTGAGCTATCTCCATTGAGCAGGTCAGCAGTTGCATAATATCTTATGAAGCTTCTACGAGGAGTTCTACTTACTACCCAACAAGAGGTCGAATAATCAATTGTGGTTGATAATTCGGTATGTTTTATGAAGAGTTTAACAAAAGATTTCGAGAAATTTGGAGGTTTACTGAGTGAGATCATGGTGATTGAGAAGGAAGAATCTTTGTGCGCCCTACATTATGTGATGGTATCTCAAAGCTAAGTGGGGGAGCCCACCGTCTACGATTGGATTGCGTGGTTGTCTTATTGTGTGGTTTAGGGTTATCGGTGCATTGGTGGATCATTTATGACTAAGAAAGAGAACATCAGGGGTAATTCGAGCTAAGAACTTGATGAATGAGTGTTATATTTCAGGGTAGATGTGATATACAAGGAAAAGAATTCATTCGGTTGCTTCGTTGAGGGGTGTTCATGTGCTAGCAGAGCGTTCGAGTTTGGTCATATACGGGACCAGGTCCGAGTGAGTGACTCTTAACAATGGTCCTAGTGGGTTCAAGAATTTAAGTGATTTTCTTAAGGATTTTGGGTCCGTTGTGTGGATAGGGATTAATTTCGTGTAGTGGATTATGACAAGGGCCTAGAGTGTTCTATGTTATCATCGCGTCTGCTGTGTGGTATTGGAGAAATGGAAGAAAATAGTTTCAGATTCGCGAAAGTGTTGCAGGATGGGTGTGAGATGCTATTGTGTGGTTGAGGAGGGTATGAGATGGTTCATGGGTGTTGAGACGATGTGGTCTCGTGATTCCAATCACTCGAGATGAGTGCAGATTTAGTTCGTATGTTTTGAATGGAGCTATTATTATTTCTAAGGAACGTAAAGAGTAAATTAGAAGAACTTGGTTTGGTTAGTACTGGTTGAATCAACATGATTGTGGAAATGATCAGTTCCTTCGACGTGTGAAGTTATACGTGTGGTTCGTGGTTGTACGTGCGAGCTTGACAACCACCTTAACTTGATGAATATGTGAGGTATTTGATTCAAATGGCCTTGTTATGTAAATGGACTACGGAAGAGTTATGACGGTTTAGATCACAACTTGAGGTTTGTATTTTCTGCGGTTGGGAATTTTAGTTGCGGTTGTAATGTTTCTTCTGAGATGAGTTAAGCAAAATGTTTCTAGACAATGAAGTGTTTATTCTACTAGTAGTTCAAGGGTTATTATGAATTCTTGCACTCTCGTACATCGGCATGATAGGTGCGGTGAGCGGCACGAGAATTGGAAGTTGACGATCAAAGTTGTGGTTCGGTATTGACAAGAATGTCACTAGCTCGGATGAGCAAGGAAGAATTTAGATGTTCAGAGTAAGCTGGCATTTTTTTTAGTGTCATCGGAGGATGTTGTCCTATGTAAGAGGCTTTGTGTATTTAACTGCAGACTTTTAGTTAGCTTTACAGAATTAGTACGGTTAGTGGTGTGGAGGTGCAAACTTTGCTACCCAGTGCGAAGGATAGTGGAAGCATATGCCAAGGGGAAATTTGTATAAGTGTGACATGTTAGTCACTTGATTTTTAAGGATTGAAACCAGATATGGAGATTATGGTGTTGTCGCTAATGTGAGAGTTTATGCCTGAACGACGGCCTATTCGGTTGGGTATGAACTGTGGAAGTTTGTTTCATATTGGACGCCAAATCGTGTGTGACATGAATAGGGCCATTGTGCATCCTTGAAAGGTCATTGGCCAAGTATGGTATGAGCAGAATTGGTTTGAGGTCCATTGGTGAGGCTAATGTGAATGTGTGCTCTACGTCAAGTCAGATGTGTTCATTCATCATAGGATTGCTTACAGGGGAGTCTTCGAGCATCAGATGTTATTCCCGTCGTCAGCTATTCCATATAATACTCTATTGGGCCATGTGGGTTGTGAGACGACTTGATTATTCGCACATGCCATGAGGTCTCGTGTAGCTTGTGGTGTTATAAGAGAAGGATGGCTGTCGAGATGCAGGACATTTATCGCACCTCAGTTGTCCTCGAGTTTCATAGCGTATGGCACTATCTATCTCCCCAGTATTGTATTTTTGCACTTGGCGCGCTTGTGGTCGATATTCGCTATTTCATAGGTATAAGAATTTTGGCTTGATGGGTATTTCCTTACTTGTTATTATATGTGGATGAGGTGGCACTCTGCCACGGGTATGTTGTTTGGATCCGGTTCCACACTGCAACAATATCATGTATGGATCGGGTTGCACGCTGCAATAGTATCATGTATGGATCGTGTTGCACGCTGCAATAGTGAGATGATGAGTATGGTTCCTATTCCATTCTTGTGTATTTTGTTTTGCATTCTCTAAGAAGGTTTCGTAGCATCTGTTCGGTCATTTTATTCGTTACGCGGGCCGGGTAATTCTTTTTCAAGAGTTCGATTTTCCTTATCCGTCACAATCAAGTTGTAGCTTGTTGGTGCATTGATGGTGTCATATGACATCTTTGTCAGTGTTTGAGGTGACTTAATGCCGAGCATCTTGTATTGGGTGAGACGAGGTTATTGGACTCGAAATCGATACGATCGTATTTATGTGGGGTGTATTAATGTGCCAATATCGTTATTCGGTTCTGAATGAGGTAATGGTCCTTTTCAGAAGGAGAGACTCCATAATTTGTTGATTCGGTAGGTGGTTATGAGTTTCTAAACATCTCTTTCGTCTTGGCATAATTGCGAGAGTTGGAATAATGCTTATATGTGTTATGAGGTATACTACAGGCTTTGGGTCAGTGGAATTTCAGTTGTTGTGCTTGGAATAGGCTTCCTTGGGCAAATGACTTATGTGGTGCGTTGTGTGATGTCATCATGTATGCATGATCATTATTTGGTACAGTGTGTAGTGATCGATAGTGTGTTGTATGTTAGAATCAGATTTTGTAGAGAATTTCGGTGGTTGGACTTTCGTTCTAAGGCTTACTGACTAATTAAATGGGAGAATCTTTAGTCTGACTCGAGCCGATGTGCTAAACTGAGTTGCGGTGGCACGGGTAGGTGCACAAGGTTTTGAATAGTGATTTTGGGATAACTTCGGAGTAGTTCTTGGCACGTTCGAGGACAAACAAATGTTTAAGTATGGGAGAATGTAACAAACCGACTGATCGTTTTGAGCTCTAGTGAGTCGTTCGAAGGTTTGAGCCTTTTATAACCTTCACTTAATGTTTTATGACTTGTATGTGCTATCGAAGTTGAATTTCAGAAAGATCATAGCTAGTTTGGAAGGAAAATTCTAGTTTCGAATGTTTTAAGTTGGAAGAATTGACTAAGGCTTGTCTTTTGAGTAAAAGACCTTGGAATCGGGATTGGAAGGTTCCAATAGGTTCATATGATGATTTTGGACTTGGGCGTATGTTCGGGTTGAGTATCGGGTTGCCTAGGAGCATTTCGGCGCTTATTTTGGAAGGTTGGCATTTTAAAGATTTAAGAATTTCATAATCTTGGTTTGAATTGGATTTTGATGTTATCGATGTCTGTTTAGGGTTCCGAGCCTTGGAATAGCTTCGTTATGTCATTTATGACTCGTGTTCGAAATTTGAAGTCATTCCGGATTGATTTGATACGTTTCGGAACAAGATATAGAATTTGGAAATATATAAGTTTGACTCGAGGCGCGATTCATGATTTTGATGTGGTTTAAGGCTTTGACTTTCTTATTGTACTTTGGGATGTGTTGGTATATTTGTTTAAGGTCCCGAGGGCCTCGGGTAGATTCTGGATGGTTAATGAATCAAGTTTTGGACATAAGGAAAAGCTTGAAATTTCTGGTTGCTGGTGTGATCGCTACTGCAGAAGCTGGGTCACAGAAGCGACTTCGAAGGAGCGAGAATCGTATCGCAAAATCTGTGAAGGCTGGCTGGGGAAGGCTTCGCAGAAGTGGAAAAATTGAACGCTTCTGCGGTCTCGCAGAAGCGACGGAGTTGTCGCATAAGCAAGCTGGAGCGCAGAGGCGACTATGGCTGCGCACCTGCGGCTGTGCAGAAGCGGGAAGGATCCCGCAAGTACAACGGGGCTACTGACCAGTGGACTTCGCAGATGTGCATTTGTGGTCGCAATGCGATGCGGCAAAAGCGACCAAGCTGACCGCAGAAGCGGAAAGTCGTGTGGGCAGAGTTGTTCTTTTATAAGAGCCGACCTTGGAGGATTGTTGAGTGCCTTCTTCATCATTTATTATAGGGTAAGTGATTTTCTTATTGTGAGTTAAATATATGAATTATACATGGATTGGAACATGGAAATTAGTAGAAATTTGGGATTTTTGGTAGAAAACCTAAAATTTGGTATTTTTGGATTTTTACCATGAAATTGGACATGGAATGAAGAATAAATTATATATTCGAGTTCGTATTGTTATGGATAATGTTTATCTTCGAAAATTTTCAGAATCTGAGCACGTGAGCCTGAGGGTTGATTTTATAGACTTTCCGAGCAGAGTTGGGAATTATTATTTATTGAATTATTATGAGTATTATAGTATATCTTTAATGGTTTTCACATTTTTTGACTAGTTTTGGATCGACAGGCATCGGTTTGAGGTGTTATAGAGGCTTTGGAGCCGGTTATGGAACTTCGGAGCGAGATAAGTCTCATGTCTAACTCTGTGAGTGGGAAACTACCCCTAGGTGATGTATTTGATATATGCTAATTATTGCGGGGGCTACGTATGCACGAGATGAGAAAAGTCTGTACGTAGCTAAATTTATGATATGTCCGGGTAGACTTATGTTCACGCCATGCTATAACTGCAATATTTGAGTTGTTCCTTGCCTATTAAATCTGTTCATTTTACGTTACAACTTGAAACTAGACTTGCGTAGAGATATAGACTTGTTATTGTAGACATTTGAAGAGTTTCATGATTATCCGCGGAGTAATAATGATCCTCTTAGAGATTTCTCCCGCGCTATGTGTTTTCCTCTAAAGGTTTTCCTTAATGTTCATAACTCACATGTTTATTCCTGAGTGGGGTCAAGGACCCGTTTAAAATTCTTATTGTAATGAGATCGGGTCGTTCGCCTCGGCAGTACGTCACTCTCATAGGAGTGGACCATTCACTTCGGCAGTGTAACAGATACATCTATGGTTCGTGTTGTTCGACCCTCGGCATTTCACACAGTAAGATGGAATCGGGTCGTACGCCCTGTCGTTTCTATAAAATACTCTTATGGAATCATGGGTAATATTTGATGAGAAGCCCATGTATTTGTGAGTTTTTCCCGGATTTGAATTATGACGACCTACCTGGTGAGGTCCATTATATATATTTATATATATACACCCACATAAATACACAATCCGGTTGAGAAGGTAATTGCTAGTTGAGAGCTTGAGTTTATGGTTAAGAGGAGGATTGTACCACATATTTATACTTGTTTATATCGCTTATTTACTCTTATTTTATCTTTCTTATTGGACCACTAGTAAGTGTCGATGTCGACCCCTCGTCACTACTTCTCTAGGGTTAGGCTAGATACTTATTGGGTACACATTGATCTATGTACTCATGATGCACTAGCTGCACTTATTGTGCAAGTATATATATGTTTTTGGTGGTCCTCTGGGTGCATAGGTGCAGCTATTGCAGGGACTTTACGGTGAGGTGCATTCTATACTACTATCTGCGGCATACAGAGTCTCCATCAGTGTTATTTATATTATCCTTGTGTAGCTTGTCTTCCAGACAGATGTTGTATTTTATTATATTTCCTAGTCGATGCTCGTGTACTTGTGACACCAAGTTTTGGGGGTTTCTACTAGATGTTTAGTATGATGGTTCACAGAATTTTTATCTCTTCACCCTTTAAATTCTATTCAATACTATTTAATTAATGGAAATTGTGATTTCAAGTGATAAAATGAGTAATTAAGCTGATAAATCAATGTTGGCTTGCCTGACGACGGTGTTAGGCACCATCACGACCTATAGTGAATTTTGGGTCGTGACACCCCCATTGAGCGCATGTACCTATTGAGTGCGAGTGTCGAGCGATTGAGAGAAATGAGACACTGTGAGGAATGAGTGACTGTGAGGTTGGAGTGAATGGGAAAATTGAGTGACTGTTGCTCTTAGATTTTACACTTGATTTAGTTATTGTTGTACTTCGGCTGGCATATATTCTGTCATGTAATTTCGGAGAGATATTATATCCTATTTCAACTGAACGTGACATGAATTATTTATTTTTGACTTAATTGTCGAACTTCAAGGCATGCATATCTTCCTATGCAGGGATTTCTGTAGTTTAACTATATCCGTGAAACTCGTCACAACATTCAGTCCATTAGTTAGTCTTAGTAATTACTGAGTTGGTTGTACTCACGCTACAACCTGCACTTCGTGTGCAAATCCACGCGTTTCTAGACACGGTGGGTGTTTATTTCTCTGCGTAGCTTGATCGTTTGGAGATACCAAGGTAGCTTCCCGGCATTCGCAGACCTTTTCTCTCCTTTCCTATCTTTAACCTTTTTGTATTTAGTTTGTCTTTCATAGACAGTATTTCCAGACTTGTGTTGTATAGACGCTCATGTACTTAGTGACACCCCGATGTTGGAATTTTTTTATTGGGTTTTGACCTTCTATCTAGTTTTTGAGAGTTTTGATGAATTAAATCTGTGTTATTTTATTTTTCATTTAAAAGTGGTTGAAGTATGTTGAAGTGTCGGCTTGCCTAGTACCATGTTAGGCGCCATCACGACAGGCTAAGTTTAGGGTCGTGACAGTTTTTCACAAAATTTACAACTTTCTAAATCTGCATCACCCTTATAATATAACATGCGACTATCTTCACAACAATTGATTCTCAAAGACAAAAGACCTAACTTAGAAACCAATCTTTTAGCCTTATAGAAATATTCAGGTATGTTGAAAGTTGGGTCAACTAGTTCACTCATAAGACCAATGAAAGAATCCATTCCCGCTTGAGAAATATTGGTATCTGATTTGATACTTAATAATCTTACCGCAACAGAAAATAGAGAGTGCCTGCCTTCACTTAGTAGACGACTAGCGGCCTCTAACTATTAATGAAAATAGTTTGCCTCTTTGTTAGGAGCTTATTGACCACTTTCATGGGGTTCAAACTCGAAGTGCATCCCAAAAGGATTCGCAATCATTTCATGGTATCTAGGATGTTGAACATTATTTCCCGCCGACCTACTACATTCACCAACAATTATGTTATGAAAGACACCATCAACCTCTCCATATCTATTACATTCAAAATAATTATCCATAACCCCTTTTTTATAAAGATGAGTCTCACCATCCTGCGATCCAAAAAAAATGCAAACACTTGCACTTCACACAAGGACACCTAACCATCCTTCCAATTTGAATTGGTTCAAGTGACATTTCTTGCCTAATAAATTAAGTAACCCCTTCTATAAATTCCTCCCTGAAAAACTGTCGATTAAGATGTCACGAGCCCAAATTTAAACTAGTCGTGATGGAGCCTATCGTGGAACTAGGCCAGCCGAAATCTACACTCAAATCATAACAAACTTCCATTTACATCTTTACTAAACTAATAACCTATAAAGGTTAGCTTTAAATATTCAAATATTAAATACAACCCTCGAGATCCTGGAGTCACTGGTCATGAGAATCTACATAGAAATATACAACTCAAAAGAATGTGGACCCAGGTAAAGCTATTAGCTTAGTTTGTGCCAGCACGGTAGACTCGGTGTTTGTGGATGGATTTAAATATGATTATAGCCTTCTTATGAGCCAGGCATTTTCATTTTAGTATAGCGCTCCTCAACGAGGGGTGCTGGGATATCAGGTGTTGTCCCATCTTCGTCAATTCAAGTAAAATTGATTTTTCCATGTGGGTTGTGAAATGACTTGATAATTTCCTATGTGTTGAGGTCCCGCGTAGCAGGGATGTTATGTGAGCAGGATAGCTCTTGAGGTCCGGAATGTATGTATATATCGCACCTCGGTTGTGTTTGAGTTTTGTTGCATGCAGCTTTGTCAGTCTCCCCATGAGGGTATTATGCACTTAGTGTGCTTGTGACCGATATTCGGTAATGTGTAATAGTGAGCAATTCAGTTCCGCATATATTTCCTTATGTGAGTTTTAAGATGGGATCGGGTGGCACGCCGCCACGGGCATGTTATTTGGATTAGGTTGCACGCCGCAACAGTGTGATGATGAGAAGGGTTAATATATATTTATTTTTCTTATGTTTTACTTCCTATTTTCCGATAAAAGTTCATATTAGTTGCGTGAGTTGATTAGTCCCTTCCTGAGTCATCTTATCTATCATGTTCGAGTTATGGCCTATCGGCACGATGTGGTATCATGTGAGTCTGTTGGTCATGTTTGGGGTGATTTGTTGTCTAAGCAGTTCACACTAGGTGAGACGAGACTATTGGATCAGAGATCAGTGCGATAAGGTTATGTGAAATATATATTAAGGTCATATACCATTATTCAGGTTCATAATGAGGTGATGATTCTAATTAAGATGAGATATTCAATGATTTGTTAACTCTTCAGTTGGGTAAATTTCTACACATCTCATACGTTGTGGTGGTATCGTCAGCATTATAACAGGATGTATGTATATATATCATGAGGTGCATTGGGAGGATCAGATTCGTGGAATTTTTGATATTAAGGTTCAGGGAATGTCATTGTGGTTAGATGATGAATCTTGTGGTGCATGGTGATAATTCAGCAATGGCATGCATTCATGTTCTGGTATGTTGTGTGGTAGTCGATACAGTGTTTATATATTGGAATTAGGCCTGGCAGGGAAAATTTCAGGTATTGGAATTAGGTTTTGAGCTTATTATATGGATAAAAGAAGAAATATTCAGATTTGATCAAGCTAATGTACTCAACTGGGTTGTGATAGAACGGGCAGGTGCTCGAGACATTAAATAGTGATTTGTGATAACTCCAGAGCCGTTCTTAGCACGTTCGAGGACGAACGTCAATTTAAGTAGGGCAGAATGTAACGACTCGACCAGTCATTTGGAGCTCTAGCGCATGGTTCAGTGGTTTGAAGTCGTGAGCAGCTCCATTTCAGGTATCATGACTTGTAGGTGTGGTCAGAATTGAATTTTGGGAAGTTTAGAGTTGATTTGGAAAGAAAATTCTCATTTCAGAAGCCTTAAGCTGGAAGAATCAACTAAAATTGGAATGTTGAGTAAACGACCTCTGAATCAGTATTTGAAGGCTCCTGTAAGTTCGTATGATGATTTCAGACTTGGGCGCATGTCCGGATCGGATTTTGGATAACCCGGGAGCGTTTCGATGCATATTGTGGAAGTCAGCATTTTTTAAGAAATTTCCTAAGTTTGGCCTGAAGTGCATTTCACTGATGTTGATGTCTGTTTGGGATTTCGAGTTTGGGAATAGCTTCTAATGGTGATTCTGGAGTTCGGAGAGCGATCGAAAGTGAATTTGGATGTCCATATGTCATTTTGGAGTCATTTGGCTAAAGATAGAAATTTGAAGGTTTTTTAGAAATCTGACCGGGAGTGGAAATTTTGATATCAGGGTGAGAATACGATTCTGGAAGTTGGAGCAGGTCTGTAATGTCGAATATGACTTGTGGGCAAAATTTGAGGTTAACATAGGTTTCGGCATGGAATGTGGAGGTTTGAAATTTCAAGGGTCATAAAGTTTGAATTTTAGTGCGATTCGTGATTTCGGCGTTGTTTGATGTGATTTTGAGGCTCGACTAAGTTTGAATGAGGTATTGGGACTGGTTGGTTGTTTTGGTTGAGGTCTCGGGGTCCTCGAGCGTGTTTCAGATGTTCAACGGGTTGATTTTTTCCTTGAGAGGGTTGCTGGTTTTCTGGTGTGAGTGCAACAGGTATTTACTCTATGTGATCGCGTGAGTGGGTGTGCGATCACATAGAAGGATTTGGAGGCTGCTTGGATTTGGCATGTGCAATCGTGGGTAGTTGTTTGTGATCACATAGAACGATTTGTGAAGGTTGTTGGATTTCCCTATGCGATCGCAGTGCCTGGTGTGCGAACGCATAGAGGAAAAGGGAGTTGGGGGCCCGGGTGAATTAATTAAGTATATGCTATTATCTCCGGGGGCTACCTACACAGGAGATGACGGGAGTCCGTGCTTAGCTACTATTATGCCTTGTCCGGGTAGTCTAGGAACCACTAGCATGCCGTATGTGTTGTACCCGTGATCCTGCATGTATTACTTGACTGCTAATGTAATCGAAATCGTAATTTGATACCTAAAGAAGACTAGAGTTCATTTTCTTAATTAGATGGAAAGAGAATTATTTTCCTCCGTGGTTAATCGTATATTTGATAAATTTATATTACTGACCATTATAAAAACTTGGCAAGTGAATTTCGAAAAAAGGATTTAAATACTATTTTGTGGTTTTTAAAAGAGAAATCGGTCATTTACTTGAGTATTTGTGTTCCTGACGTATTCGAGGTGGATTGTTGATTGTGCATGTCTGCATATGACCGCTTCGCAATTTACATTTCGCGATCGGAGTGTTATTTCCCCCACTCTTATGGGAGCGGGCCGTACGCCACGACAGATTTAACATGTACTTTTGGTATGGGACGTTTGATCCTCGGCAGTGCATAGACATGATTATTATATTGAGAGGTGCACTTATTGGATGGGCCGTTCGATCCTCGGCAGTGCACAAAGATTATTATTATATTGAGAGATGCACTTTTGGTACGGGCCGTTCGATCCTCGGCAGTGCATAGACATGAGTATTTTATTGAGAGGTGCACTTTTGGTACGGGCCGTTCGATCCTCGGCAGTCCACAGAGTTGATTATTATGACGGCTCAGGCCGGTTGTCCTTATCCCGTATGCGCATGCTAAACTGTTAAATGTTTTTCATGGATTTTAAAAAGTGACAAGGTTATTTGGGGGAAAACAAAGAGTAAATTGTTTATTTAAAATATTCGGGGGAAAATGAGGAAGTTGTAACTGTTTGTTTATTTCCTGTATTTACTTGGACTTTAGTGCCTTATATATATTGTTGCTACTACTACCTTTGCATTCCTACCGTGTTCATTATATGATGTTAATTAATTTGTTGTCCCTTAGTGAGTGTCTAATTCGACCTCTCGTCACTACCTCTCTGAGGTTAGGCGGGCGACTTACTGGGTACACGTTGTTATTGTACTCATGCTACACTTGCTATGCATTTTATTGCACAGCTACTTTCATAGCAATGTGGAGGATTCGGAGACTTAGGTGAGCTTTATCATCCGGAGGCGATCCGCAACTGACAGAGTCTCCCTCGTACTATATTTATTTTCATTTTGAATTTCCTTGTCCAATTTGTATTTCGGACATGCTTTGTAATGATTGTATAAATTCTTAGAAATTTTGCATGTACTAGTGACACCGGGTTCTGGGATGTGTTGGGATATATATTGCTAAAGTGTAATATTTAAACCATTTTTTTATTTAACAGAGTTTATTTTGTTATATGTAATAAAGTGACAGGAAATGTTTTTCATAAATGTTAAAAAACAGAAATTTATTTCAATTAATTAATGATTGGCTTTCCTGACAATGATGTCCGGTGCCATCACGACTTTATGGATTTTGGGTCCTGACACTAACCATCAATAACTCAGTACCGAGGAAGGCCAATCTGGCCCGTGGAGAAGATCCATCTTCAGGTATATAAATTCTTCGGACAAGATCCTTGCCTAGGGAAGATCCATACCTCAATATAATCAACCGCGCTCACTGGGGGGTGTATAGTCTCTGAATGGGATCCTATAGCCCAAACACTATATTCTGCACGGACAACTCACGTGCTGTAATATCAATATCAGAATCCGCACCAGACAACTCACGTGAAATAGTATCAATATCAGATCCACACGACAACTCACGTGCTATTGTATCAATATTAGAATCCGCATGGACAACCCGCATGCTATAGTATAAATATCGTCACAATCAGGCGCTCATCCTCTCTCAGTCATCAATCTCCTCAATCTCTCTCTCTTGGGCTCACAATGTCATGAAAATAGCCCAGAAATGATGATATGATGTATCAATAGAGACGGAGATATGATATGCATATGAAAGCGGATGACTGAGTATATAAAGTAACGAAAGAAAATAACTCAACAGTAGAAATAACCTCATTTGGTCCCAACAAGATAAGCATGTATCCTAGACATGGTGTCTAATATGGATCACAGCTCAATAACTCAAGTACGTACAAATTTCATGATTACAGGTAAGGTCAGGTAACTACACAATACCACATAAATAACATAGTCACAATTCACACGGTGCAAGCCCACACGCCCGTCACCTAGCATGTGTATCACCTTAACACCAGACACATAGCACGAAATTCAAGGTTTTATACCCTCAGCACTAAGTTTGGAAGAGTTACTTACCTAGAACAAGCCAAACCAAATACCCAGCAAGGCAAACGATGCTCCAAAAATGCCATCCCGTACATATCGACCTCCGAACGGCTCGAAACTAGTCAAAAGCAAAAATTAAAAATTCGACTCCAAATCGATGTTCAAAAATAAAAAAATCGCATTATGCAACTTTAGGCAAGAACCCCAATTTCCTCTTTAATATTAACAATACAATTACCAAAAATAAAGATAGATTTACAAAATATAACAAAAATCGAGTAGAGAAAAATTACCCCAATTCATATGGACAAAATCACCTCAACAATTGCCCAAATTCGAGCTCCCCAACTTAAATTTTGTTAAATGAATAGAACCCTCGATTTAACACTGTTCTGCCTCGTTTCATGTGCTAAATGATCCTGAAACTCGTTTTTGATGCGTCCAACGGATTTCTTGGGAAATTCTAGCTGGGCTTTTGAATCACTTCATTTGACCTTATATTGAAGGAGATATGTTGGTTTCAATATTTGGAAATAGTGCAAATTTTTAAATACGAAGTCAGTGGCAATTTCGTAGTTAATCTGAAAAACTAACAACCCGGTTCTTAGTAAAATGACCATAAAATCCTCATACGATGTCCAAATTCAATGATTTTTTTTCTATGACTCTATAATTATGTAACGACCCGGCCGGTCGTTTTGAGAATTTTAGCCCCATTTCCCTATGTATGCTTTATAATATGTTGCTTAGCCTATTTATGTTGTGTTGGGTCGGTTGTTTCGGGTTCAGAGTGGTCGTGGTGAGAACTGAGATACTTAGTCTCTTAAATTGGCTTAGTAGTTGGAAAAGTCAACTGGGTGTTAGGTGTTCGTAATGTGGTTTTGACGTCTGGTGTAGAATTAGGCTTGAATTGGAAAAATTGAGTTTTTGGAAATTTTCGGTCTGCAGTGAAAATTAGCTATCAGGGTCGGAATGGAATTCCAGAACTTGGAACAGGTTCGTAGTGTCATTTTGGATGTGTGTGCAAACTTTCAGGTCAATCAGACGTGTTTTAGATGGTTTCGGCATCTTTGGAGAAATTTAAAAGTTTCAAAGTTCATAGGCTTGAATTTGATGTGATTTTTGGTGTTTTTGGGTTGTTTTTGGTATTTTGAAGGATCGACTAAGTTTGAATGAGGTTATGGGATATGTTGGCATATTTGGTTCAGGTTCCGAGGGCCTCGGGTAAGTTTCGGGTTGTTATCGAACTGTGTTTGGCTTTAAAGAGGATACTCAGCTGCAATTTTTGTTGCTGGTTTCCTTCTACGTGATCACAATAGTGGGGCCGCGATTGCGTAGGTCTATTGAGAGCAGCTGGGAAATTTGTTCTATGCGATCGCCATTTTGGGTCTGCGATCGATAGGGTCTGTTCAGTCGGCTACCGTGAACGCGTGGCTGAGGTCGCGTTCGCGAAGAAGGATTTGGAGCAGTCGTGAGCTGAAGGAATTTCTCTACGCAGTCACTTAGTAAGGGTCACGTTCGTGTTGCTTTGGGATCTTGTTATGCGCAATCGCGTGTGTGTTTCTGCAATCGCATAAGTAAGTTGGGGGCCATTCCATTTTTGTGCTTCGCGATCGCGATGTGTGAAATAAATGGGCAGAAAGTTTAAGTTTCAAGAACAGGAGTTTTTGGCCAAAACTCAAAAGACCACTAAAGAGCTCGGGAGAAGGAGGATTTGGTTGAGATTTTCAGTGGAGTTATTGAGGTAAGTGTTCTTCAATCACATTTGGGTTAATTTCATGATTTAGCCTTGATTTTTACCATGTAATTTGAGGAATTAAAGTGGAAATTGGGCGGAAATGGGAGGAAGAATTGGGAATTTCTTTTGATGATTTGAGTTGGAAATTAAGGTCAAATTTTGGTAAATTTGGTATGGGTAGACTCGTGGGGGAATGAGGATTCTAGTTTTGTGGTTTTTATCAACTTCTAAGACGTGGGCACGGGGCTCGGGTTTTGCCAATTTCGGGAATTGTGCCTAAAATTGATAGTTTTCTATCAAGCCTTGTTCCTTTAGCGTATATTAATGATGTTACTCGTCTTGGTTAGATTCAGAGGTGTCGCTAGTCGATTCGAGGGGCAAGAACATCATGGATTAGTATTTGGGCCAGGTTGAGGTAAGTAATGACTATAAATTTTGTCCTGAGGGTATGAAACCCCAGACTTCGTATTTTCTCACTAGTTTTGGAGTGGCGCACATGCCGGATGAAGAGTGTGTAGCATGCACTGAATTTGATTTGGACTTGATCCTTTCTGCGACAACTATTGAGTTGTGTATTCTACTGTAAATCATATGTTAAATTGTGTTCTAAAACTATTGTTATATTTGGGTTGTAAGCCATGTTTGGGGCCTTGTGCCGACTTGTTTTGACCCCTTGGGGGATTTTACTGCTATTTCCTCACTATGTTGAATTATGATTTACACTCAGTCATATTATGCTTAACTGTTTTCGAAACTCAGCCTTATTTTCACTATTTGAGTTACAAAATGATGTTTTGGGTCGAGTACCCCGTTTTACTGATAGCCCGAGGGGCTTGCTATGAGTTTTTGACTGAGTGAGGCCGAGGGCCTGATTGTGAGGATATGATATGCACGAGGTGGCTTGATATTAGTGCTTGGGCTGAAAAAGCTCCTCTAGAGTCTGTACACACCCTCAGTGAGCGCAGGTACCTACTAAGTGCGAGTGCCGAGTGATGAGTGATAAGGAGGTATGAGTGATAGTGAGATTGCCCGAGGGGCTGATACTGAGTGAATGTGAGGTATGCTGAGTGACTGATTTTTATTGATGTTCAGCCCGAGGGGCGATTTATGATTCATGTTGTGGCTCGAGGGGCTATTAATAATTTATTCCATTTTACACTAAACTCTACGCGTATTTTGTTTCCGAAACTATTGGAAAACACATTTTTTAAGGATTTTACTGAAGTTGGATTTTAAAGAATGTGGATTTTGTATATATATGTATATACTGTTGGGAAGAATGGCGGTGTTTATTGTGAACTAATGATTTGATCTTATGTGTTTCTTACTGCTTAGATTTGATTTATTTTCATTACTAATGAGTTGCGTGCTCACATTAATCCTTGCACCCCTGTGTGTAGATACAAGTGCTGGTACCGAGCGTTTTAGGCATCTATTTTTGTGTAGAGCCGGAGTCGAGACATAGAGGTAGATGTTCAGCGTCCATAGCATCTCTATTTTCGTTTCCCCAAGATTCGGAGCGAACATAGAGGTAGATGTTCAGCGTCCACAACATCTCTATTTTCGTTTCTTTTTTTGTACTTAGTTCTTCGTTTTGAGATTTTGTATTATGACAGTAGAAGTTTTGGTATTATTCATAGATGCTCATGACATGTTCGCTCAGGATCTTGGGGATGGTTGTAGACATTTTAGCTGTTTTGTCTTTCTTAAAAGATTAATAAATTTATATACGTTTTATGAAATGTTGAAAATGAGTTTGAAATTTTGAAAAGAAACTGTAAATATGTGATTGTTGGCTAGCCTAGTTCCACGATAGGCGCCATCACAGCCGATTTAGGATTTGGGGTCGTGACATGTTTGTATCATAGCCTAGGTTACATAGGACTCAATGGTCATGAGCAGGTTTAGTAGAGTCTCGTGGATCGGTACGGAGACGTCTGTACTTATCTTCGAGAGGCTGCAGAACCCTTAGGAACAATCTCATTTTTCTTGAATCCTATCGTGCCATTTGTTGATTTTGGAAATCTAAACTTCTATTGTTTCATTCTCTCACAGATGGTGAGGACTCGTGCTACCGACTGGGGTGATCAGCCACCAGCTACACCAGCGAGAGGTTGGGGCCGCGTTAGAGGCCATGGTAGAGGTATGGTACCAGCCTGTCCAGTACCAGAGGGTCCACCTACCATTCAGGATCAGGTTCCTGCTGCAGATGCTCCAGCAGGACAGGCTCAGGCACCGGCGGTGCCTATTGTTATTCAAGGTCTTCAGGAGACCTTGGCCCATATCTTGACAGTATGTACCACCCTTGCTCAGGCAGTTGATGCGTCTTCTACTGCTACTGCTTCTCAGGCCGGGGGATGCAGTCATACTTCAGTTGCCCGGACACCTGAGCAGGTTACTCAGGGCCTTCAGACACAGAGGCCAGTTCCGGCCCAGCCGGTTGCTCCAATTCAGGACTTCGTGGTTCCGGCGATGCCAGATGATGAGCAGCATAGACTGGAAAGATTTAGTAGACTTCAGCCTCCGACATTCAGTGGTGTTGAGGGTAAGGATGCCCATGATTTTCTGGATAAGTGTCAAATGATGCTTCGTATTGCGGGGATTCTGGAGACCAGTGGGGTCTTGTTTGCTACTTTTCAGTTTTTTGGGGCTGCTTTTACTTGGTGGAGTCCTTTGAGAGGCGTAGGCCTGTTGGTTCAGCAACCCTCACCTGGAAACAGTTCTCCACTGTCTTCTTGGAGAAGTATATAACCCAGTCTCACAGGGAGGAGCACCGCAGGTAGTTTGAGCAGTTGCGTCAGGGGGGCTATCAGTGATGCAGTATGAGATGCGGTTTTCAGAGTTGGCTCGTCACGCTACCGAGTTGGTTCCTACCGATAGAGAGAGGATTAGGAGGTTCGTGGATGGCCTCACTTATCAGCTCCGCCTTTTTATGACTTGGGAGAGGGTATCAGGTGCTACCTTCGAGAAGGTTGTTGATATTGCTCAAGATGTTGAGTCGGTTCACCGCCAGGAGCGGGAGGAGAGGGAGGCCAAGAGGCCTCGTGTATTGGGTGCTTCTAGTGGTGCTCCTTCTAGGGGGCATTTTCAGCATGGTACAGGCCGTTAATTTAGGCCTCCTCAGTCAGTCCGCTCAGCCTATAGTGATACATCTTTGGGCATGGTCCCCGCAACACTCAGCCAGGTTTTTCTTCATTTGGTGCCCTCCAAGCCCAGAGTGCAGCTTGAGCACCACCAGTTCAGAGTTCCTCTATGCATGATTCTTCTAGTGGCCATTCTGGGGCCAGGGTTTCTATCAGTCCCCATCTCCATCTCCAGAATGTTTTTTGAGTGCGGAGAGTTTAGGGACATGTGGAGGCAGTGTCCCCGTCGCTTTAGTGGTTCTTCTCAGCAGAGGGGCCAGCCCTCGACTTCGGCTTCAGTTACTTCACCACTCGCCCAGACAACTAGGGGTGGGGGCCAGACTGCCAGGGGCTGACCTAGAGTGTGAGGTCGTGCAGGTGGGGGCTAGGCTTGTATCTATGCACTTCCATCCAGGCCAGATGCTATGGCCTCCGATGCGGTGATCACGGGTATTGTCTCAGTCTGTCGCCGAGATGCTTTGGCTTTATTCGACCCTGGTTCTACATATTCCTATGTTTCATCATATTTTGCAATTTTTTTTGTATATGCCCCATGAGTCTCTAGTTACATCGGTTCATGTGTCGATTCTTGTGGGTGATACTATTGTTGTGGACCGTGTGCATCGGCCATGTGTTATATCTATTGGGTGTCTGGAGACCCTAGTGGACCTATTGTTACTTAGCATGGTCGATTTTGACGTGATATTGGGCATGGATTGGCTATCTCCGTGTCATGTTGTTCTTGATTGTCACGCTAAGACCGTGACCCTATCTATGCCAGGATGTCCGAGGTTTGAGTGGAGAGGTTCTTTTGAGTATGTGCCTAGCAGGCTGATGTCCTACCTGAAGGCCCAACGTATGGTTGAGAAGGGGTGTTTCTCATATCTGGCTTTTGTGAGGGATGTCAGCGGTGAGACTCCCTTTATTGATTTGGTTCCTGTGGTTCGCAACTTCCCGGACGTGTTTCCTGCAGACCTTCCAGGCATGCCACCTGACAGGGACATTGATTTTGGTATTGACCTGGTGCTAGGCACTCAACCTATTTCTATTCCACCTTATCGTATGGCATCAACGGAGTTGAAGGAAGAAAGGAGCAGCTTCAGGAACTCCTAGATAAGGGGTTCATTCGGCCTAGTGTGTCACCTTGGGGTGCTCGGGTGTTGTTTGTGAAGAAGAAGGATGGTTCTATGCGTACGTGTATTGATTATCGGCAGCGGAACAAGGTTACAGTGAATAACCGGTATCCCTTTCCTCGTATAGATGACTTGTTTGATCAGTTGCAGGGTGCCAGAGTATTTACCAAGATTGACTTGCGTTCTGGCTATCATCAGTTGAAGATTCGGGGGCCAAATATCCCGAAAATTGCCTTCAGGACTAGATATAGTCATTATGAGTTTATGGTTATGTTATTCGGGTTGACCGATGGCCCAGCAGCCTTTATGCACTTGATGCATAGTGTATTCCGGCCTTATCTGGATTCTTTCGTCATCGTGTTTATTGATGATATCTTGGTGTATTCCAAATCTCGGGAGGATCATGAGAAGCATTTGAGAGTTGTGCTTCAGACCTTGAGGGAGAAGAAGTTTTATGCAAAATTTTCGAAGTTTGAGTTCTGGCTTGATTCAGTAGCGTTCTTGGGGCACGTGGTGTCCAGTGAGAGTATTCAGGTTGATTCGAAAAATATAGAGGCAGTGCAGAGCTGGCCTAGACCGTCATCAGCTACCGAGATTCGCAGTTTCCTTGGTTTGGTAGGGTACTATCGGCGTTTTGTAGAGCGATTTTCATCTGTTGCAGCACTTTTGACAAGGCTAACCCAGAAGGGTACTCAGTTCAGGTGGACTGAGGAGTGTGAGGAGATCTGTCAGAAACTCAAGTCAGCTTTGACCACAGCTCTGGTGTTGGTTTTGCCTATGAGTTCAGGTTCTTATACAGTTTGCTGTGATGCCTCGAGAGTTTGCCTTGGAGTGATTTAGATGCAGGACGGTAGGGTGATTGCCTACGCATGCAGACAGTTGAAGGTGCACGAGAAGAATTATCCAGTGCACGATCTTGAGCTAGCAACTGATGTCCACGCCTTGAAGATTTGGCGTCATTATTTGTATGGAGTCCATTGTGATATTTTCATTGATCACCGTAGTTTGCAGCATCTGCTTAAGTAGAAGGATCTGAATTTGCGTCAGAGGAGATGTTTGGAGCTTCTCAAGGATTATGACCTCACCATTTTATATCATCCGGGGAAGGCCAATGTAGTGGCTGATGCCTTGAGTCGCAGAGCAGAGAGTTTGGGGAGTCTAGCCTATCTTCCAATAGTAGAGCGACCATTAGCACATGATGTTTAGGATTTGGCGGGTCAGTTAGTGAAATTGGATATATCATAGCCCCCGCGGATATTGGCTTGTGTAGCCTCCATGTCTTCTCTTTATGATCAGATTAGAGCACGCCAATATGATGATCCACACTTGCTCATTCTTCAAGACAGGGTCCGTCACGGTGATGCCATGGATGTGGTTATTGGTGATGATGGGGTCATGAGGATGCAGGGCCGGATTTGCAAGCCCAATATGTACTTCGAGATTTGATTCTAGCTGAGGCCCATAGTTCGCGGTATTCCATCCATCCGGGTGCCGCAAAGATGTATCAGGATCTGAGAAAACATTATTGGTGGAGGCGGATAAATAGGGATATCGTTAAGTTCGTGTCTCGGTGTCTCAACTGTCAGTAGGTCAAGTATGCGCACTAGAGACCGGGTGGATTTCTTCAGATATTAGATATTCTGGAGTGGAAGTGGGAGGGGAACACCAGGGACTTCGTAGTAAGGCTTCCACGGACTTCGAGGAGGTTTGATGCTATATGGGTTATTATGGATCGGCTGACCAAGTCCGCGCACTTCATTCCGGTTGGTACTACTTATTCTTCGGAGTAGTTAGCTGAGATTTACATCAGGGAGATTGTCTGATTGCATGGGGTTCCAGTTTCAATATTTCTGTCGGAGGTACTCAGTTCACATCTCAGTTTTGAGGGCCATGCAGAGGGAGTTAGGTACTCAGGTCGAGTTGAGCACGGCGCTTCATCCTTAGACAGACGGGCAGTCGGAGCGTACGATTCAGATTCTGGAGGATATGTTGCGTGCCTGTGTCATTGATTTTGGGCATTCATGGGACTAGTTTCTGCCACTCGCCGACTTTGCATATAATAATAGTTATCAGTTGAGTACCAGATGGATCCGTATGAGGCTTTATATAGTAGGAGGTGCAGATCTCCGGTTGGTTGGTTTGAGTCGGGCGAGGCAAGGCTATTGGGTACCGACTTTGTTCAGGATGCATTGGGTAAGGTGAAGTTGATTCAGCAGCGGCTTCGCACGGTGCAGTCTAGGCAGAAGAGTTATGCGAACCGAAAGGTCCGAGATGTGTCTTTCATGGTTGGGAGAAGGTTCTGCTGAAGGTGTCACCCATGAACGGTGTTATGAGGTTCGAGAATAGGGGAAAGTTGAGTCCCCGGTTCATTGGGCCATTTGAGGTGCATCAGATGATTGGGATGGTGGCTTATAGACTTTACTTGCCTCCCAGCTTATCGAGTATCTGTTGTTCCATGTTTCAATGCTCCGCAAGTATGTTGGAGACCCGTCTCATATTTTGGACATCAGCACGGTTCATCTTGAGGGTGATATGTCATATGAGGTAGATCCAGTGACTATTTTGGTCGTCAGGTCAGAAAGCTGGGGTCTAAGGATATAGCTTTAGTGAAGGTTCGGTGGAGGGGACAGCCGGTGGAGGATGCAAACTGGGAGACCGAGCGGGAGATGCGGAACAGATATCCTCACTTATTTGAGACTCAAGGTATGTTTCTAGAACCGTATGAGGACGAAAGTTTGTTTAAGAAAGGGAGGATGTAATGACCCGGACAATCGTTCTGAGAATTTTAGCCCCGTTTTCCCTATTTATGCTTTATCATATGTTGCTTAGCCTATTTATGTTGTGTTGGGTCGGTTGGTTCAGGTTCGGAGTGGTCGTGGTGAGAACTGAGACACTTAGTCTCTTAAATTGGCTTAATAGTTGGAAAAGTCAACTGGTAGTTGACTTTTTGGTAAACGACCTCGGAATGTAGATTTTATAATTCGGATAGCTTCGTTACGTGATTTGGGACTTAAGAGTGTGTTTGGAATGTAGTTTTGACATCCGGTGTAGAATTAGGCTTGAATTGGCAAAATTGTTTTTTTTTTGCAATTTCCGATCGGCAGTGTAAAATGAGCTATCGGGGTCGGAATGGAATTTCGGAATTTGGAACAGGTTTTTATTTTCATTTTAGATGTGTGTGCAAAATTTCAGGTCAACCGGACGTGTTTTGGATGGTTTCGGCATCATTGGCAAAATTTAGAAGTTTCAAAGTTCATAGGCTTGAATTTGATGTGATTTTTGGTGTTTTTGCGTTGTTTTTGGTATTTTGAAAGCTTGACTAAGTTTGAATGAGGTTATCGGATATGTTGGCATATTTGGTTGAGGTCCCGAGGGCCTCGGATGAGTTTCGGGTTGTTGTCGGATTGTGTTTGGCTTTAAGGAGACTGTTGTTGCTGCTGAAATTTCTATTGATGGTTTCCTTCTACGAGATCGCAATAGTGGGGCCGCGATCGCGTAGGTCTGTTGAGAGCACCTGGGAAATTTTTTCTATGCGATCGCCATTTTGGGTCTGCGATCGCGAGGTTCTGTCCAGTTGGCTACCGCGAACGCGTGGCTGAGGTCGCGTTCGCGAAGAAGGATTTGGAGCAGTCGTGAGGGGAAGGAATTTCTCTACGCGGTCGCGTAGGCGTAGATTTAGAAGTTTGTTATCCGCAATCGCGCGTGTGTTTCTACGATCACATAAGGGGGCCAGTCCATTTTTGTGCTTCGCGATCGCGAGGTAATTTCCGTGATCGCGATGAAGGAAATAGCTGGGCGGAAAGTTTATGTTTCAAGAACGGGGGTTTTTGGCCATAACTCAGAAGACAACTAGAGAGCTCGGGAGAAGGAGGATTTGTAGGAGATTTTCAGTGGAGTTCTTGAGGTAAGTGTTCTTCAATCACATTTGGGTTAATTTCATGATTTAGCCTTGATTATTACCATGTAATTTGAGGAATTAAAGTGGAAATTGGGGGGAAAATGGGAGGAAGAATTGGGAATTTCTTTTGATGATTAGAGTGGGCAATTGAGGTCGAATTTTGGTAAATTTTGTATGGGTAGACTCGGGGGGGAATGAGAATTCTAGTTTTGTGGTTTTTATCGAATTTCTAGACGTGGGCCCGGGGCTCAGGTTTTGCCAATTTCGGGAATTGTGCCTAAAATTGATAGTTTTCTATTGAGCCTTGTTCCTTTAGCGTATATTGATGATGTTAGTCTGTTCTTGGTTAGATTCAGAGGAGTCGGTAGTCGATTCGTGGGGCAAGAACATCACGGATTAGTATTTGGGCCGGGTTGAGGTAAGTAATGACTATAAATCTTGTCCTGAGGGTATGAAACCCCGGACTTCGTATTTTCTCACTAGTTTTGGAGTGGCGCACATGCCGAATGAATAATGCGTAGCGTGCACTGAATTTGATTTGGACTTGGTCCTTTCTGTGGCAACTATTGAGTTGCGTATTTTACTCTAAATCATATGTTAAATTGTGTTCTAAAAATATTGTTATATTTGGGTTGTAAGCCACGTTTGGGGCCTTGTGCCAACTTGTTTTGACCCCTTGGGGGCTTTTTACTACAATTTCCACACTGTGTTGGCTTATGATTTACACTCAGTCATATTATGCTTAACTGTTTTCTAAACTCAGCCGTATTTTCACTATTTGAGTTATAAAATGATGTTTTGAGTCGAGTACCCCATTTTACTGATAGCTCGAGGGGCTTAATGAGAGTTTCTGATTGAGTGAGACTGCGGGCCTGATAGTGAGGATATTATATTCCACGAGGTGGCTTGATATTAGTGCTTGGGCTGAAGGAGCCCCTCCGGAGTCTGTACACACACCCAGTGAGCACAGGTACCTCTTGAGTGCGAGTGCCGAGTGACGAGTTATTGGGAGGTATGAGTGATAGTGAGGTTGCCCGAGGGGCTGATACTGAGTGATTGTGAGGTATGCTGAGTGACTGATTCTGCGTGATGTTCAGCCCGAGGGGTAATTTATGATTCATTTTTTGGCCCGAGGGGCTATTTATGATTTATTCCATTTTACACTAAACTCTTCGGGTATTTTATTTCCGAAAATGTTGGAGAACACATTTTTTAAGTATTTTACTGAAGTTTCCTTTTAAAGCATGTTGATTTCGTATATATATGTATATTTTGTTGGGAAGAACATTTGTGCTTATTGTGAACTGATGATTTGATCTTTTGTGTTTCTTACTGCTTTGATTTGATTTATTTTCATTACTACTGAGTTGGCGTACTCACATTACTCCCTGCACCCCTCTGTGCAGATACAGGTGCTGGTACCAAGCGTAAGTCATCAATTTCCGTGCGGAGCTGGAGTCGGGACATAGAGGTAGTTGTTCAGCGTCCACAACATCTCTGTTTCCCTTTCTTATTTTGTACTTAGTTCTTCGTTCCGAGATTTTGTATTACGACAGTAGAATTTTTTGTATTATTCTTAGATGCTCATGACATGTTGGCTCCGGACTTGGGGATTGTTGTAGACTGTTTAGCTATTTTGTTTTGCTTAAAAGATTCAGAAATTTATATACGTTATATGAAATGTTGAAAATGAGTTGGAAATTTTGAAACGAAACTGTAAATATGTGATTATTGGCTAGCCTAGTTCCACGATAGGTTCCATCACGGTCGGTTTAGGATTTGGGGTCGTGACAAATTACGATATGGATCTAATGCTTCAATCAAAAAAGAAATTGGAGCTCATTTGCTTAATGTGGTACCATTTATGCTTGAAGAAACGACGTCGAAACATAAGAAAAACGGGCGCAACACAACCCAAACCTGTCTGAAACTCACCCATGCCCCTCGGGACCTCGTACGAACATACCAACAAGTCCGGTAATATACGAAAGACCTACTCGAGGCCTCAAATCATGCTTAACAAGATCGAAACGATGAAACACACCTCAAATCAAATTTAATGAACTTTCGAACTTTTGACTTCCAAATACTCGCGGCGAAATATATCAAATCAAATCGGAATAAAATCAAATTTTGCACACAAGTCCTAATACATCATATGAAGCTACTCGAGCCCTAAAACTACTGAGCAAAGTGAAAATGCTCAAAACAACCGGTCGGGTCGTTACATCCTCCCCCATTTAAACATACGTCTGTCCTCGAACGTGCCAAGAGTTGTTCCAAAAGCCATCAAATCGCCGTGTGACCTAACCATGAATATACTCGGGGGTGATACCACGTCACCCTATCCCATATAGGTCAGATAACACAACATATCTGAAATTTCTTAATTCAACCAAGCCCATAAACCTTAGAACCAATTTTCCAGAATTCGAAATTTCTATATGATCAGAATATCGCATCTACACATTGTATGAGTCTGAACAAGCTGTATCAAGCAGTAACCATAACCCAAGATGATCACCCGACATACCACACAACCCGCAGACTTGTAGCAAAATATCTAATCACAGTAGCTACTCAAAACCCAATACCGGTAATAAACCTCATGTCAAACAAAACCTCGTGCTAAAGCCTTTGTGTACTACAGATAATGAAAGAAACATGCAGAAACCCATAACCATCCGTCAAATCAAAATGTCATGGAGCTCCCTCTCCTTCGACAAGAACTAGCCAATTTCTAAGTTGATCACCGACATTATCCTTTCAAATATACCGCAATCAAATCTGATAGCACCCATTCTAGGTCCGACAACCTCATCTTATCAAATACAAGATACTCTACTTACATGCATCTCCAATACTATCCAGAGCCATAAACCGTGCAAAATGTGAACCAATATGCAACAATTCAAACGTACTCAAACATAGAAAATGACTCCAATGAGAGAACTATCCCGCAAGCTCAACAAGTACCACCACAACACAATGCTAAGAACCCATCACACACCGTATAGCCAAAACACACGAATCTAACACATAGGATCATATCGCAACATAACTTCGCCGCGATGCGCCACCCCGTCCAAATACTGGTTCACATGAAATACCTTATGTCACAAAGCTAAAAATCAACAATCACGTGCAATATGACGTCTAGTACCAAAAGTGCATGGAAAGGGAATGGTGTGGTGCCAAAGCGTAGTTTATTTCCTACCTTAAGTCCTCGATGATGATTTAAAAGGGGTGTGTTTATCATTTGGTCTGAGTTGCGGACACTACTTCAGAAGTGTCTTCCCCCGAGTTTGTCCTAGTCGGGAATGAGTTTCTTGAAGTATTTCTAGGCGAGCTTCCAGGGATTCCGCCAGATAGAGAGATTGATTTCGGGATTGATGTATTGCCAGATACGCAGCACATATCTATTCCACCATACATAATGGCGCCAGTAGAGTTGAGGGAGTTAAAAGAGTAGTTGAAATACTTATTAGAGAAGGGGTTCATTCGGCCAAGTGTGTTGCTGTGGGGCGCTCCGGTTCTTTTCGTCAGGAAGAAGGATGGGTCGCTTCGGATGTGTATTGATTATCGGTAGCTCAACAAACTCACTATCAAAAACAAGTATCCATTGCCTCGGGTAGATGATTTGTTCGACCAAATGCAGGGTGCGAGGTTTTTCTCCAAAATTGATTTACGGTCAGGGTATCACCAGTTGAAGATCAGAGAGCAGGATATTCCTAAGACCGCCTTCAGGACTTGTTATGGCCATTTTGAACTTTTGGTAATGTCCTTTGGACTGACCAATGCTCCAGCGGCTTTCATGGATCTTATTGTCACGCCCCGAACCTGAGGAGGCTTGGCTGGCACCCGGTGCCACATTGGCCCGAGCGACCACTCTGTAACTCATTTATTTTCTTTGTGACTATCATGGTCCAACATGGCCAGAACTCGTAATGTACAACTTCTAAGTGGGCAACACTGTATCAATAAACTATCATTCATAAAACACGAATACATATGGGCTGTTAAGACCTCTGACATACTGTACAAACTGAACATTTGTCTACAAAGCCTCTAAGATTTACTGACATCAAGTGGGACAGGGTACCGGCCTACCCATAAGTCTGTAGTAAAACTCTGACATGATGACTCATAGACGTGGTTGCACTCCGGATGAGGTGGAGTCTTATCGGTCCTTTGTCGAATGCCAATCTCGTCTACTATGAGGGCTCGTCAAACTAATAATCTATACCTGCAGGCATGAATACAGAGTACCCAACAAAAGGACGCCAGTACGAATAATGTACTGAGCATGTAAGGCAGGACTGAAATGTAATAATAAGTCAACACTAATTAAGGACACATATAATCAATATGTAAGTCTGGATAGCTTTGTAAATCATGAAATATTTATAATGTCATGCATGTGCGTTGAAATGTCATGTAATTCATAGGTCTGTACGTATATAACATCATTAAGCCTCTGAGGGCATCCCATCATATCATTTCGTCCACTGTGGGCAAATCATCAACATATACCAGCTGATCAGATGGTGGTGCGTATATAACGCCATAACCTTTTCCATATCCTATATACATATATATACATACATATATACGTGTATATAATGCCATTTGAATATACATACATATATATATGCGTATATAACGCCGTTTGAATCATATTTCAACCATTGTTGGCAACATCATCATCATATACCAGCTGATCAGGTGGTGGTGCGTATATAACGCCGTAACCTTTTCCCATATACCATATATAAATATATATATATATATATATATATACGCTTATATAACGCCATCTGGTCATGTGTCAATGCACATGTATGAAATGCATTAAAAGTACGTAATAATCTCAATATTCCTTCTAGATAAACTTTTCCAACTGCATATTATTCTGAGACCCATGAACAGAAAATAATAATAATTCTCATGGGGAATCAAGAATATAGACATCCCTACTATTTCTATGAATTAGGATCATGCCAAAAAGAAAGAAGGGATGACCTTAACATACCTGGAGTAGGGAAAACTCCGTATAATATTCTTGGTGAAGATTCCAATGTACTCTTATAACCGCAAAACTTTGATGCAATTACGCTGAAGTATTTGAACGAAAATAAGCTTCTGCTTATTCGAATTTTTCTTGATCGAAATGATCTTCTGCTCCTTTAAATTTTCAATAACAAAGTGAGCTTCTGTACTTTGAATAATTTTAAACGAATTTGGACTTCTCTACTTTGAATTGTTTGAACTAATTTGGACTTCTCTGCTTTTAATTGTTTTGAACTAAGAAAATGGATATGTTTTCTTGCTTTTGAATTAAGAACATATTTGGTTCTTTTGTCTAAAAGGAAAATAGAACCAGATTGTGGTAAGCTACTCATTAAATTTAAACTAACTCTTAGGTAGCCACCTACTCCAACATGACCATGAGTCATTGTTTGGAAAGTGGTCGGCTTCCACATTTATTTTGGGATAATTATTAATTTTTATCCACTTATTAGTTAATTATGTAATGTCCTGTTACCCGGTAATTTATCAATTACCCGCATAATTTAAAAATTATCTCAAATTACCTAAAAATACTACTCATTTTTAATATACTTTATATATCATATTATCACAGCCATATGGCGCCTTGTATGGTACTAGTCCATAATTATTGGGTAGTATCGCTCCATCCGTACTTTATCCCAAATTGACCATTTTCAACGAAACTCATTTTCTTTAACTTGCTTCCCCTCTCCCCTTCACGAATTTACTTATCACTTGTTTGAAATAGCATAATCCTTATAATTTCCAAATAATCTTTTCCTTGGACTGATGTCAATTACCTTACGCAAAATTCAACGCACAATACTACATGGTGCAACATCGTCGTAATTTAATATTGTGAAACATAACATCGGCGTAATATTGTGGGCATAACACTTATGAATCGGGTTTTCAAACCGTTTCTTGACTCCTTCATGATTGTTTTTATTGATGACATACTTGTCTACTCGCGGATCCGGGAGGATCATGCTAATCACCTCAGGGCAGTTCTGCAGACTCTTCATCAGCACCAATTGTATGCCAAGTTTTCAAAATGTGATTTTTGGTTGGAGTCAACCACATTTTTGGGTCATGTTGTTTCCAGAGAAGGGATTAAGGTAGATCCCCAGAAGATCACAGCGGTGAAGGATTGTCCTAGACCAACGACCCCGACCGAGATTCCCAGTTTCTTGGGTCTAGATGGGTATTATCGGAGGTTTGTGGAGGGGTTCTCTACCCTCGCCTCCCCATTGACTAAATTGACGTAGAAAGAAACTAAGTTTCAATGGTCCGGCGCTTGTGAGAGGAGATTTCAGAAATTGAAATCAAGATTGACTTCGGCACTGGTGTTAACTTTGCCAGAAGGCACGGAGGGATTTGTGGTTTATTGCGATGATTCAAGGGTTGGTTTGGGATGTGTGTTGATGCAATACGAGAAGGTTATAGCCTATGCTTCCAGGAAACTCAAGAATCACGAGAAGAATTATCCGACGCATGATTTGGAGCTCGCGGCAGTTGTGTTTGCACTAATAATCTGGCGACATTATTTGTATGGGGTCCATGTGGACATGTTCTCAGACCACAAGAGTCTCCAATATTTGTTGAAGCAGAAGGAGTTGAATTTAAGGCAGCAGCGATGGTTAGAATTGCTTAAGGATTATGATATGAACATTTCTTACCATCCAAGGAAGGCGAATGTGGTGGCCGACGCTCTCAGCCGGAAGTCTATGGGTAGTTTGGCTCATTTGAAAGTGGATCAGAGGCCTATAGCCCGGGAGATTTATCAATTGGCCAGTCTCGGGGTCTTTCTCTGACCTTAGACGAGGGAAATATTATGGTGCATAATGGGGCAGAATCATCACTTGCAGCGGAAGTTAAGGAAAAGCAGAATTTGGATCCAACATTAGCGCATTTGAAGGAGGCAGTTTTGAATAGCATGATTTCGGCATTTTCACTCGGTAGCGATGATGGTGTTTTACTATGCCAGGGAAGCCTATGTGTTCCTAATGTGGATAATCTTCAGGAGAGGGTGGCGACAGAAGCTCACACTTCCAGGTATTTCGTGCACCCAGGTTCTACGAAAAATGAATCAAGATCTCCGGGAAGTTTATTGGTGGAACGATATGAAGAGAGGTGTGGCAGACTTTGTATCTAAATGTTCGAATTGTCAGCAGGTGAAGGCCGAGCATCAGAGGCCCGGTGGATTAACTCACTTTATGGAAATTCCAATGTGGAAATGGGAAATGATCAACATGGATTTAGTGGTACGGTTACCTCGCACTCAGTGCAAGTTCGACTCGATTTGGGTGATATTGGATCGACTCACGAAATCAGCTCACTTCTTGACAGTCAAGTCCACCGATACCGTAGAACAGTACGCTTAGTTGTATCAGTGAAATAGTCAGGCTTCATGGTACTTCATTTTCTATTATCTCAGATAGAGGAGCCCAGTTCACGGCTAATTTTTGGAGGAAATTTCAGAAAGGTTTGGGTACTCTGGTAAATCTCAGCACGACTTTTCATCTGCAGACTGATGGTCAGGCAGAGCGGACTATTCAGACGCTTGAAGATATTTTACGGGCTTGTGTGTTGGACTTCAAAGGTAGTTGGGATGATCATTTACCGCTTATCTAATTTTCTTACAATAACAGCTTTCACGCTAGTATTCAGATGGCCCCGTTTAAGGCATTGTATGGAAGAAGGTGTAGAGCTCTGATTGGGTGGTTCGAGGTTGGTGAAGCATAATTTTTAGGGCTAGATCTTGTGCACCAGGCATTGGATAAAGTCATCCATTCAAAAGAGGATGAAAACCGCTCAAAGCCGTCAAAAATCCTATGCGTCGAAGAGAATTGGAATTCCAAGTAGATGATTAGGTATTCTTGAAGGTATCTCCCATGAAGGGAGTGATGCGGTTTGGGAAGATAGAGAAATTGATCCCAAGGTATGTCGGGCCATATCGGATTGCTCAATGGATAGGACAACTAGTTTATCGGGTGGAATTACCCCTGAATTGTCATTTGTGCACCCGGTGTTCCACGTGTCTATGTTAAAGAAAGTGGTTGGAGATCCATCAGCCATCATTCCAGTTGAGACTATTGAGGTTAATGAATAATTATCGTATGAAGAGGTTCTGGTTGCTATTCTTGATAGACAAGTCTGTAGATTGAGGAACAAAGAAATTGCTTCAGTTAAAGTATTGTGGTGAAGTCAGCATGTCGAGGAAGCCACGTGGGAAGCAGAAAATGAGATGAAAGAGAAATATCCCCATTTGTTTGAATAAGTCTAGTAGTATCGTCTGAACTGCCATCTCTAAGAATATTATATTTTATGTTCAGTTTTGTGCGAAAACACCCTGTTTTCCCCTAATTGCCTTATTGTTGTAACTTCCCAATGTGTGTGCTAAAACTGAACCTGTTGTTACTATTTAGGTAGTGTGCAACCCTTGAAGTAAATGAAAGTTTTGTGGAACGTATGTGTTAGGAAAGTGATTAATAGTAGTGTAGGTCGGTAATGATTAATTGAAAAGAATATGGTGTATTGAGGTAATTGGGTTGTATGGCTCATTAAAATGACCAAGTTATGTGCAAGAATGTGAATCATGTGCAAATTTGTGGTATAAGAAGAAAGAACTATGTCTAGTTGTTAGAGTAATTTAGTATATACAATTTGTTGAGGTAACAACGTTGCGTGCAAGTTATTGAATAAAAAACTGTGTAATGATGCTTGGAAATGTGTTTCGGGGGATCTCTGACAGGTAGATAGGCCTAATTNGGGGGGGGGGGGGGGGGGATGTAAAGACCTGTAAAATTTTCTTATTTAAAATAATGCCCGAATGAGTCCCCGAGTTGTTGTTATTGTGGAAATTTTTAAAACAGACCTAATTTGAGTAAAAAGTACCCCGGGACTTAATGAATAATTTTTTCCAAAAAGAAGGCGTTATGTGACGCACTATGCGATCGCACAACGTGTATGCGGACCGCATAATGGTCACATACACGGGTAGATCACTGCCCCATTTAAGGACAACTATGCGGTCCAATATATGATCGCATTTCGGAAACTGCGGACCGCGTAGCTGTTGTATTGTTGCCCTTTGAGTTTTTGGGAGGGAGGTTATGCGACGCACTATGCGATCCCATAACATGTATGAGGACTGCATAATTTTCGCATACCTGGGCAGATTGTTTTCTATTTTTGCCCACCTAGAGGGCCATTTTGCGGTCGACTCTGCGGACCGCATGTCAGGAATGCGATCGCATTCCTGACCGCATTCTTGTGTCGGGCTCCTATTTTTTTAATTTTTTAAACCCGACCCCAGCTCATTAAAACACCCATCCCCTTCATTTTTAACTTATTTTCTGAGCAAAAATAGAGAGAAGGGAGAGAGGGTTCTTGAGAGAGAAAGTTCTTCATCAAAATTGATTATTCAAAGTCTCTCAAGCCCTGAATCTATCGAGGTAGGGTTATCTTCTTCAGTCAAAGAGGTAAGTCTTCACCCCATGTTTCCCCAAAGTTCTCATATTTTTAATTAAGAATAAAACACATAGGATAGTTCTTGAAAATGGAGGTCAAACCCATGCATGCATGTGGGTAAAACTTCTTAATCTAGCAAAAGGGGAGAGGGTTGGGGTAAAATTCACAAAGAAGGGGTGGTAATCTAATGGGGTAGCCTAGCGTTCAATAAAATGCTTAAAAGGGTTTCAATTGTATGCATGATTTCCAATTCTTAGTTGAATATGTTTAATTGTGAACTAGATTGATGGTACTAGTCGGTTCGGTGATTTGTGAGTAAAAGTTAAAAAGGAATTTCGACCCCAGGTATGTATGGCTAACTTTAACCTTTGTAGAATCCTCTTGTTGGGTCTGAGCATACGGCATGTGTATCTTGTTTGAGAATATGTGAATTTGTTGTTCAAATGTGTTGAGACGTAAGATTCTATTCTCTGATTGTCCTAGTCGATTGTCATACTACCGTGCTATATGAGATTGTGAAAAGTGTTTTGATGTGCCTATCTTATTATGTGCAAAGCTCGTAAATGCTCGAGGGCATCGATATAAAAGTATGTATTAATGAATGAAAGAATGTTAATGTGCCCAAGTGTGGGAGTGTATATGATGGCTAAAAACCATGTGTGGTAAGTAATGAACAAGGGTATTGTGAAAAAATGTAAATGAGTTGAACGATTATGGCAACACCGTGTAATGAATTACTGCTTGGTGAGAGTCATTGTGCCTTGAGCTCAAATAGCGAATTGTTGATGTGAACTTGTGTTTCTTCAAATAAAGAATTCTTGTGATTTAATGGTTTGAGGTTGTTGTTAAGAAATATGATTGTCAGGCGGGATCGGGTTGCGCGCTGTTGCAACACAAAGTAATAAGGATGATGGGTTGTGGTGATAAGGGTTTCCGAGGTAATAAGTGTGGCCGAGTTAATAAGGATGGAATGTGATTATTATCACTATTTAAATGAAAATCTATGAAACTCTTGAATATGGAATGTTGAAAGGGGAAAAGGAGAGATTGTGAAACTTGATGATTTTTGTTGCTTCTTTCCTCATGCATTGGTTGATTGGTTCTATTACTGTCTCTTATCTGTATATTATTTGATTGTACTTGGGATAAAGTTTGTTCATACATACTAGTATTATTCCACAGTACTAACGTCCCTTTTGTCGGGGCCGCTACATTTTCTTATTTGAATGTAGGTGGTTCTACAGTAGGTAATTCAGCCCACAGTCAGTAGTGCCCCCTCTCTCTTCTGTCAGCTGTTCTGGTGAGCCCCACTTCCTCCCCGGGCCACGTGTGGCTCATGTCGCCTTATTTTGAGTTTATTGTGTAGTTTAAGGTATAGATGGGGCCTTGTCGCCGGCAAGTATTATATAAATCTTTTGTAATCGTAGAGTCTCCATAGACACAATGTGTGTAATGTACTTGTGTATTTTGGGTAGTAAGCGTATGGTTCAGAATCGTGGTCCATGTTGTATGTAATTTGTAAGCATTTGGATCGTATATTGGTTTTGATGAAAAGGTAGAAATGAAATCAAATCGTAAGTTTATGCTTAAGTTATAAATGGCTATTTCACATGAATAATGTATATTGAAATCACGGGGTAACACGTGGGATAGGAAAAGCAAATCAAGTTCGCTTGACCGGGTTCATTCGGTTAGGGGCCGGTCTCGACCCTCTATTTTGGGGCGTGACAGTAACCAAGAGGCGATGAGGAGCCAATGTTTCTAGTGAGAGAACCAGTCGGAGAAGATGATCGGAATCCATCGGAGAAGAAAAGCCAAATGAGGCTTCTAGAAAGAACTAGAGAGTAACCGAGAGAGATAGATAGAGAGTGAGTGTTGAGAGAATGAGGGGTCAGAGGGTGGTAGTGATTAGGTTTAATTATGGTAACAATGATTTGGATCGTTGATCTCATTTGATCAACAATTCAGATCAATTGTGGGGTTGGGCCGGGTTATTTGTGGGTTTTGGGATGGGTTAGAAAAGTGGGTTTTGGGTCAGGTGGGGGTTGGGTTAAGGGTTGGCTAAAATTTAAATAAAAATGGGCTAAACGTTAAATACCCAATTAAATAAGGTAATTAATTAATAAAATAGCTAATAATTTTGTAAAAAATAAATTGAGACAAAATAAATAAAATTAAGGCGATTGACTAAGATATAAAAGTAATAAATGATCATTCATTGATTTAAAAATGGTATAAATGCACATTTATGCTATAATTGCAAAATTACTGAAATTAACTAAATGATGCCAATATTGGCTAATTTGTGAAACAATAAAATCCTAAGGGAATTAAATAGGGTATAAATAACATGTTAAGTAAGAAAATGATTTGAAATTATATCATTTATGAATAATTATGAAATATAAAGTGTTAAATAAATAGTAAAATAATTTGATAAAAATACGAAAAGTTGTGAGAAAATATCAATTACTGTAAGGAGTGATTTTGAAAGTATATATACAAGTTTGAAAATAATTTGAAGAAAAATTGGGTATCAACATGCAGTGTATTTTTATAGCGGGATTTAATTCATTTCTCTCATCTTCTTCTTCTTCCTTGGGACGATTTTCTGCATTCAAGAGGGGCAAACGACCTAGTTATTGAAGGTAAGTAAATTCTACCCTAATATTTGTTTCATGCATGGATTACAAGCTAAATTAACTACCTAATTAGTGAAAATTAAGGATTTGGGGTAGTAACCTAGGGCTTTCGAAAATGTAGAAAATCCCATACATTGGCTATGAATTCATACAAAAATCATATATTAACGATCCTTAGGTTATGGGTGAGGGTTTCCTTCAAGAATTTTCGGAATCCAGGCATGCGGGCCCGGGGTTGGATTTTCGAATTTCTTCAAGAATGGTGATTTTGACTAAATAATAGGAGAATTACATGCTTTGAATGTAAACTGATATATTTGTATAACATATGGCTAGTTTCGAGTCTGTGGGTGTCGAGTTCGGAGTTTCGGGCGCATTCTTGACCCGGGGAGTAGGTGTGACGCGAGGTGAGTCTCCTTTCTAACCTTGTAAGAGGGACTTGTACATGTAGGTATTTTAAATGCTATATGTGATAATTTTGGGGGCTACGTACGTACAAAGTAACGAGAGTGGGTACGTGGCAGCTATTATTATTATGTTCGGGTAGCTAGGTCCACATCATGCCTTATTTTTTACTTAATATAAACTATATGCTTAATAAATTAAATGTTACATGCGTCTTATTTCCTTGAGATCATGGAATTTGAGAAAATTTGTAAGGAATTGTTTCCTGAAAAATAAGTTAAAAAGGAATAGTGTGTGTGCATGTGACTGCTTCGCGATTTACATTCCGTGAGCGGAGTGTGATTTCCCCCACTCTTATGGGAACAGACCGTACGCCACAGCGGATTGGAGGATGCCCTTTTGGTTCGGGCCGTTCGATCCTTGGAAGTGCATAGATGTGAGTACTTTACGGAAAGGTGAACTTATGATTCGGGCCCTTCGACCCTCAGCATTGCACGGACATGACTATCTTATGACCCCGGCCGGTTGTCCTTATCCTGTATGCGCATGATTTTTTGTTACTAAATTCATGGAAAATGTTTGACGGATATTTGGGGGATGGGGAAGTATTAATTGTCTACTTATTTCTAGAACTTCCTTGGATTTCAGTGCCTTACATATATTTGCTGCTTCACTGCCTTTACATGCCTACTGTTTTCATCATATTCTGTTGATTTATACTGTTGGACCTTACTTAGTGCCCACTCAACCTCTCTTCACTACCTCTTCGAGGTTAGGCGGGATACTCACTGGGTACCTATATATTTATGTACTCATGCTACGCTTTTGTACTTAACTGTATTGGTTCTGAGGCTGGTGCATCTTGTTGTCGGACCAGAGCTTGATTTTGATTATAGACGGACTTGACTTCACGGCGAGCTGCTTTCTCCTAGAGATCTCCGGCAACACCATGGGGTTTATTTTGCTTATTTCCCGTCTATTTCCTTCAGATAGTGGGACTGTATATTATATCTTTTGTANTATATATATATATATATATATATATATATATATATATATATATATATACATACATATATATATATTGGCTCACACCTCTTCGTGACTGCTTTTGATTAAAACTGGCTAATTACCCGTTGTTGGGCGCCATCACGACCTAAGTCGGGAATTTGGGTCGTGACAGGTCACTTACACTACAACCTATACGCAGTATATAATAAAAATAGGAAAAGGAAATACAGAACGAAATAAGACAATTAACTGAAGAAAATAGCTAAATCCTCAAAGGGAACTAGTACCGAACAGATTTAACAATCCTTAGAGCTCCGTATGACAATACAGAGAATCAACACAGTACGAAGAAATAGAAGCACATAGGTTGTTGCAGCACGCAACTCGATCCCACTGTACAGCACAATCCTCCCTTATTCCACCGCAATAATATCACAATCATGAATAAATAAATATATGTTGCGGCGCGCAATCCGATCCCACTATATAAACAAATCATTATTATAATTCACCTATAATTCACTGTATCAATCCACCCTTATTCATCTGTTGCGGCATGCGACCCGATCCCACCATGTCAGCAAAAATTCACCTTATTCCACCATATCAATCCACCCTTTTTTCACCTGTTACGGCGTGACCCAATCCCACCATATCAGTAAAAACATTCACTGAGTGCAGTTAAATTGATAATTCAAATCACAAGAACCTCTACGATTGATGAATATAAAGCTGAATCGAGAAGGAACTGTCACGACCCAATTTACCCTCTGAAAGGCATCGTGACGGCACCTAGTCTCTACGACTAGGTGAGCCTAATTGAGGAACATATATTAAATAGAAGCAATAAAATAAAGAAGGAGTAAAGTGAGTCTACAAATGAAACATCGCCACTTGGCGCGTACAAAATAAAACTTCCCAAAAATCAGAATATCACTTTAGTCACAAGATCTGTCTCAAAATAGCTCTATACAACGTAAGGGAATACATGAAAAATCTATCTATGTCTAGAGTGGAAGGTGAAATAAAGGACTCTGCGGACGCGGCAGAAATACCTTTCGATCTCCTGGAAGCTGTTGCTCGGACTCCTAGCCACGAGACGAAGTGCTGGTACCTAGATCTGCACATGGAAAACATGTGCTGGAAAGGGCATGAGTACACCACAAATTGGTACCCAGTAAGTGCCAAGACTAGAATTTTATACTAAAAACAGTTTAAAATTGAACAGAGGGATATAATAAGCTAAGGCAAATCAATAGAAAAAATGAGCTAAAAGAAAATAGCAGTAGGGAGCCCTTGGCTCAGCACAACGTATCTCACAGTAACAAATATGCAATGCAGTACAGGGGATAAGCTCCCAGAATCTCGTCTGTAGTCCCAATTTAAATATGCAATGTTTTACAAATACCGGATATAATTTATTTAAACAATTCTGGAAAATCAAAGGCGGAAATATGGACAAAACTACCTAAACATGGTTCACAGAGTAACAACTAGGGGAAGTTCAAGTAAAACATGTAGACATTCTCCTTCCTAATCTAAACTACATAGTCAATACATGAGACAGTGAAATAGGAATGAAATGATTTATTTAATGGAGGGAAAAATGGAGTTTTAGCAATAATGGCCCGTGTACGTACTCTTCACCTCACGTACACGGCGCCCAAACAACAAAAACAAGTATTAAAATAGCCTAAGGGGAAGTCCCCAACATAGAGTTAGGAACGCCACTTACCTCGATTGCGCTACTCAACTCAAAACCACGCTCTTGCCACGAGTATTCGACTCCGAATGGCCCAAATCTATTCAATTCGATTGCATATGTAAATATCACTTTAAGGAATCAAAATAGCTAGTAAGTTCGAGGCTAATACGCGAAATTAGGAAAATTGACCAAAAAGTCCCCCAGGCCCACGTCTCGAAATCAAGTGAAAGTTACAAATTTAGAACACCCATTCATTCACGAACTCACTCGAACAAGAATCATCGAATACCGATGTCAAAATCTCATTAAATTCTTGGATTCCTATTTGGGGAATCTTCTTCCCATTTTCATGAATTTTCACCCAATTCCTTGATTGCATGGAAGAAATTTCTGTAGATTAATGATATACAAATGAAATAAGTTTAGGAATTGTTACCTATGAATCTTCTCCTCAAAACCCACTCAAAATCGCCTACTCCCGAGCTCCTAATCGTCTTTAGAAGATATGAATTTCAAACCCTCAAATTTGGTATAAACTGCCTAGCGATCCCACACATTCGCCCCCTTGCACCGCACCTATGGTCCTGCACCTAAGAAAAATCCATCGCAGGTGCGAAAACTTACTAAAAGGGCCGGGGCCACACCTGCGGTCACTGGGCCGCATCTGCGGCTCCGCACCTGTGGAACCCAGACCGCACCTGTGAGAACTTGTTGACCTTGACCAAACCCGTACCTGCGAGCCCCATTTCCGCACCTGCGTGTCCACACCTGCGGCTCCCCTTACACAAGTGCGAAACACCAGCACCAGCAATGCTTCAGCTGGTTTTAAGTTCAAGACTCATCCCGTTGAACATCCGAAACATCTCCGAGACCCCCGGGACATCAACCAAACTTGCCAACCAGTCCTAATACCTTATCCAAACTTAGTCGAGCTTCCAAAACACATCACATAACCTCAAAATAACCAAGAATATATGGATTCAAGCCTAAGAACTTATGAAATTTCAAAAATCCAAAACCGATGCCAAAACACGTAAAAACTAGTCTGAATGACCTCAAATTTTATACACAAGTCACAAATGACACAAAGAACCTACAGCCACTCTTAGAATCTTATTCCGATCCCGATATCAAAATTTCACCTATCGGCCGAAATCGCTGAAATTCTAACTTTTGCCAATTCAAGCCTAAATCTAATACAGACCTCGAAAACACATTCTGGACACGCTCCTAACTCCGAAATCACCAAACAGAGCTAACAGAGTCGACAGAATCCCATTCTGGACCCGTCTTCACATCGTTCCAACTGCGGTCCGATTTCTCAAGCTTAAACTCACATATAAGGACTATGTGTCCAAAAAAACTCTCTGAACTTCTCCCGCTCTTAAGAAAATCGTTCTTCCTCGAAAAAGTATATAGACATGCCTAAAGCTGTTAAAAAATGAGGGTACTGACTAAGTATATCCTGCTCGGTCTCCCAAGTTGCCTCCTAGACCGGCTGACCCCTCCACTGAACCTTTACTGACGCAATATACTTTGACCTAAGCCTTCTGACCTATCCATCCAATATAGCTATTGGCTCATCAACATATGATAAATCCTTTTCCAACTAGACTGAACTAAAATCCAAAACATGAGTCGGGTCACCGTGATACTTCTAGAGAATGGAGATGTGGAATATCGGATGAACTCTTGCTAGGTTGGGAAGTAGGGCTAGCTCATAAGCAACCTCCCCAACACGTCGCAACACCTCAAAAGGGCCAACAAATCTTGGACCCAGCTTACCCTTCTTTCCGAACCTCATGACGCCCTTTATAGTCGATACCCGAAGCAAAACCCGATCACCAGCCATAAATACCAAATCACAAACCTTCCGATCCGCATAACTCTTCTTCCTGGACTAAGCTGCGAAGTCTCTCCTGAATTACCTTCACCTTTTCCAAGGCGTCCTGGAAATAATATGTACCCAACAATCGGGCCTCGCCCGGCTCAAACCATCCCACTGGGGACCGGCACCGTCTACCATATAAAGCCTCATACGGCGCCAATGCTGGACTGGTAGTTGTTATTATAAGCAAACTATGAAAATGGAAAGTATCGGTCCCATGACCCTCCAAAATCCATCACACAGGCACGGAGCATATCCTTAAGAATCTGAATCATGCGCTCAGACTGCCTGTTCGTCTGAGGGTGAAAGGTTGTACTCAACTCTACCCTGGTGCCTAGCTCCTGCTGAATGGCTCTCCAGAATCGTGAAGTCAACTGTGTACCTCTATCTAAGATGATAGATACTGGAATACCGTGGAGGCGAACAATAACTCTGATATAAATCTCCGCCAACCTCTCGGAGGAGTATGTAGTCAACATCGGAATGAAATGGGTTGACTTGGTTAGCCGGTCCACAATCACCCAAATAACATCAAATTTCTTCAAAGTCCGAGGAAGTCCAACCACGAAGTCCATGGTGATCCGCTCCAACTTCCACTCTAAAAGCTCAATCTGCTGAAGTAACCCTCCCGGTCTCTGATGCTCATATTTGACTTGCTGACAGTTGAGACACTTGGCCACAAACTCCACTATATCCTTTTTCATCCTTCTCCACCAATAGTGCTATCTCAGATCCTGGTACATCTCCGCGGTACCTGGATGAATGGAAAACCTTGAGCTATGAGCCTCCTCAAGAATCAACTCCCGAAGCCCATCTACATTGGGCACACAGATCCGACCATGCATCTTCATCACACCGTTATCTCCTATAGTCACATACCTGGTGTCACCTCGTCGAACCTTATCCTGAAGAACCAGAAGGTGGGGATGATCGTACTGGCGCTCTTGAATGCGGTCATAAAGAGAAGACCAGCCACCACACAAGATAAAACCCAGCAAGGCTCTGAAAGATTAAACCTCATGAACTAACTGGCTAAGGACTGAATATCTAAGTCTAACGCCTCTCAACTGCCGGAAGATATGCCAAACTCCCAAAGCTCTCCGCCCGGCAAATCAAGGCGTCGGCCACCACATTGGCCTTCCCCAGGTTGTATAATATAGTGATGTCATAGTCCTTTAGCAACTCCAACCATCTCCGCTGGCGCAAATTGAGGTCCTTCTGCTTGAATATTTGTTGCAAACTCCGGTGATCAGTGAAAGTCTCACCGGGAACACCGTATAAATAATGACGCCATATATGTACAGGGGGAAAGCTCCCGGAATCTCGTCTGTAGTAACAATTTAAATACGCAATGAAGTACAAATACCGGATACAATTTATTTAAACAGTTCAAGAAAATCACAGGAAAAAATAGGGATAAGACTACCTAAACATGGTGCACAGAGTAACAACTAGGGGAAGTTCAAGTAAAACAGGTAGACATTCTCCTTCCTAATCTAAACTACATAGTCAATACATAAGACAGTGAAATAGGAATGAAATGATTTATGTGATGGAGGGAAAAATGGAGTTTTAGCAACAATGGCCCGTGTACGTACTCGTCACCTCACGTACACGGAGCCCAAACAACAAAAATAAGTATTTAAATAGCCTAAGGGGAAGTCCCCAACACAGAGTTAGGCAAGCCAATTTCCTCGATTGCGCTACTCAACTTAAAACCACGCTTTTGCCACGAGTATCCGACTTCGAATAGCACAAATCTATTCAATTCGATTGCATAATGTAAATATCACTTTAAGTAATCAAAATAGCTAGTAAGTTTGAGGCTAATACGCAAAATTAGGAAAATGGCCGAAAAAATCCCCCGGGCCCATGTCTCGGAATCGAGTGAAAGTTACAAATTTAGAACACTAATTCACTCACGAACTCACTCGAACAATAATCATCGAAAACCGACGTCAAAATATCATTAAATTCTCGGATTCCTATCTAGGGAATCTTCTTCCCATTTTCATGATTTTTCACCCAATTCCTTGATTGCATGGAAGAAATTGCTATAGATTAATGATATACAAATGAAATAAGGTTAGGAATTTTTACCTATTGTCACACCTCTTTTATGTCCCACAACCCTATTACAAGGTTGGTGAAGAGTTTTTCCAATCGCAGTGACGTTTTGAAAAGGGATTATTTATTATTTAGAGTCGCCACTTGGAATTGAGTTTTGGTG